>BQNB010000578.1:92500-97908 GCA_026074375.1 Tanacetum coccineum | reverse complement strand
TTTTTTTAGTCACGTCTGAAAAAAATCACATGTGATTTGTATTACAAAATCACATGTGATTTTACAAAATCACATGTGATTTCACAAAATCACATGTGATTTTGTAAAATACAAATCACATGTGATTTCCAGAATCACATGTGATCTTTCTAGACGTGACTAAAATTTTTTTTAAAAAAAAATTCGTCGAAAGTATATCAAAGTGCCCCTCGTTAGAAAGATGATTTAATTCTCGTTGCAATGGTATGTTTCATTTTACGTAACGATTAACGGTTTGTGAGATATTTAATTTAAAAAAAAAAGAGGTGAAAAATGAGTTTTATTTAATTTGATGAAAAAATGAATGGTTGAGATGAAGTCTTGGGATCTATGATAAAAAAATGAATCTTTATTGAACTTTTGCCTGATCATTAATAAAGTTTAATAAAGGGAGATGATTGATTGATTGAAGAGTGTAGTGATATTACTTATCTTAAACCGTATATTGACAATAATCTAAAGAAAAAAGTACCAGTTTGTTTAAATTTAGATCAATATAATAAACCCAGTTACATTTCAGCACAAATGTTTACTTTGTTATTTTAGTTCGTCTTACAAACTTTTTTCTTTCAAATTGCAATCGGTTATAACACTTTTAGGGCCCGTTTGGTATATAGATGGGTTTAGGATTAAGATTTTGTTTTGAATTTGAATTTTGGTTAAGATTTGAATTTGAATTTGATATATGAGAGAGAAAATAATATTATTAATTGATAAATTATTATTTTAAAAATTAATATGAGTATTTAAAATTAGTTTTTTTATTTTGTAATATAAAAAAAGGAGAGATGTAGAGACACACATGAAAGTTGACCCACATAGTCAGTAAACCAGACACCTCTATCCGGAATTTACAAAGTTCCACTTTTTAGACATCAATCTTATATTTTAAAGTCAAATTAGCAACCAAACAATAACTTTCTCTTTTGGAATTCAAAATCCAGCCCAACCCTGAAAACCAAACAGGCCCTTAGAATAAAACCAGTAACCTGGTTTATTAAGAATCGGGTATTGGTATTCTCACAAATGCTACTCCTTCGAGACGAATTTTAAGAGAGCGTAGGTAGTGTCATTATACATGATCATTGTTGGTACAAAATATGTTACAGGCTGAATATGATGGATCTGAGATGGTTATTGGGTTGGGCCAATGAATAAGATCTTGTACTAAACCAAGTGATGTAATGATTTCCTGCACAATTAAAGGTAAACCGTTAGTTTTACTGTGGGGACGGACCCCACGATTGGACTCCGGCGTGAGAGTAAGTACACATATTTATCAGAGAATGTCAGAGTATGTGTGTGTAAAATATGGTTGGAGAATTGTACCTTGTGGGTGTCAGAGCACCCCCTTTTATAGGCGAGCCCAATATTAGGTTTTCCTAATATTTCGCTTGTATCTGTTAGTGGGCCGAAGTGGGCCCCTTGTCTGGCAAGGGTCTGCGATAATCGTGATTTACGGACATGGAATCCCTTCCGCGGATGTTGCTTGGTCCGTGGAAGGTCTGCCTTGTCCATCTTGCTTCGTCTGGGCCGTACCAGCACGAGAATGGGCTTAGTTCTGGCCCATCATTCTTTATTTGTTTGGTTGGGCCTGGGGCCCATTGTTATAATACGGTTCAGGGCCAGAGGCCTGGTAAACCTATTATAGGTCATCAAGTCCCTCCAGTCTAGTATGTTTATTGCGTGCAACTTTGTAGCGTGCGATAGATATTACTAAACTCAAGCTCCGGCAATCTGTTTTCCTTGCGTCTTCCGTGACTGCTTGCTATTTCGCGATGTTTATTTTCCTCTGTTAGTTGGTATGTGGGCTACGTGGCCTCGTCGTGGCCTTTCGTGTTCTGACTGATTTGACTGTTCAGTCAACTTGCCCAACTGTCATCATGATTTTTACTTTCGATCCTAACCATTGGCTCGGAGGTCATGGCCACATGTAAGCATCTGGAAAGATCTTGCATTTGCTATACCGAGAGTATAAATACTTGGTGTGGTTTTTACTGTTTCCTTTTTCATCTTCTCAAACTATAATCGCCATTGTTAAAAAACTTTTCAAGCTTTTCTAATACCTTTTGAGCCCTACTTTGAAGAACTATTAGGTCCTACTTCGAAGAGTCTTGATATGTTTTGTCAGAACTTCCATATTCCTAATGAAGTCCATCCACAATTACCTAGTCCTAACCAAACCATTCATGAAATGCCTACTGGCAAGATAGGTGTATTTAATAGATTCTTTGAGTAATGCTCTTTACTCTATTACCCTTTCCACTTTTCTTGTTAAAGTGCTTAAACACTATCGCATCCATATATCCCAACTATCCGTAATTGGGGCAGCCAAAGTGTCTCATTTTGAGATTTTGTGTCGTGTTTATGGCTTTGAGCCAACAGTTGGGTTGTTCCGCTGCTTTTACGTGAACTCCAAAAATAAAGGGTGGATGTCGTTTAGTAAACGTCAGGGTTATGACGCCGTTTGTTATACCAGACCCCTAGATTAATGAGGGACCTATTGTTATACCAGAGCTGAAAATGAGGGACCTATTGTTACCGTGGCTAAACACCGCACCGTGACCCTACTTCCGACCTCCGTGGTTCGTTCCTCCGGAAAGTTGTCGGCTAGTGTGGAGAGGGAATTTGTTGGAGATGCAAGTGTTGGTGATGGTGGGTCTTACCCAGTTCATTCCAGTGCGATAGGTCAGGTAAAAGAAGTCGTTTATGCCTCTAGCCTTTAGTAAATTGTCAACACACAGAACAAACATTTTTGTAGCTTTTTTTGGTTTTGTGGTATTTGCATTGACTATATGATAATCGCTGCAAAGTGAAACTAAGATCTGTAGAAGCATTTGAATGCACGCATATGAAATAGGGAAGGAAAAGAAGCAGGTTGCATTTTTAATGTGCCTAGTCGGAAGATTGGAAAAACAAACAAAAGTCAACAGCAAATGATATCACTGAAAAAAAGGGAAAATTATCTATTTTGAGGAGTACCTGTTTTAACTAAATGGTTTCTCTGTAGTAAAAACACATGAAAAGAAATACTTCTATATTCCGTTCTTTCGGTCTAGATGTTGTACATATTTTCAATTAGAGAAGCACTCTGTGCATGTTATGTGTTTTCGCTTGATCCATAAAGTTTTGTGGAGATATTTCCAACAAAATTAATTATTTGAAAAGCTTATGGCTAAGAAGAAATATTAACTAGCAAATACGTATCAAACTAAACTTTAAATTTTTCTCAAACCAGCCATGACTCATGGGATTTTAATTGATATGGTTATGTTTTTTTGACCATGCACTATTTAAGCAGTTAACGAACTACAATAATGGTTGGTAGGAAGTCTCTTCAAGCAGTTGTGAACCTGTTTTTTTGTTGTAATGCAGGTGATTGAAGCGCAACCTGATATGCCTTTATCATATGAATACAGGATTGACCATATTGGGAATAAATTTCTTTCCAGGAGCAAATCACTGACAGCAACACGGAAAATTTTCAAATCCAAGAGACGGAGAATGATGTTTCGCTAAACATGAACTCGGTCTCTAGCGCTGAACCTGATGTGGTTCAAGTTGGTGATATTGAACCTAAACACTAGGAAGTCCGGCACATGCAACTGACACACATAGTATTGACACTAACAATTTCCTGATGAATTTACGATTTAATGAGATTTTAGCATAATTGATGAAACTTTACCTTTTGGAACTGGGATGTTGTTGGCGATTTCAGTGTCAATGATTTAGGATCATCTTCAAATGATATGAAAGAGGACCCACGTGCCCTGGAGTATGATTTTGAAACCAATCGAATTACAGATGAAGAATCTTACTCTAATGATTTAGGATCAGTTTCAAATGAGACGAAACCAGACCCACACGCTTCAGAGCATGATCTTGAAACTACCCATTCTGTAGATGAAGATTCTTACTCCAAGGAAGTAGGATCAACTTTACCATCTTTTCAGAAGTGAGTCTTGCAATTTACATAGTCCTGAAGCAAAAGTGATATACCGTGATTTTAAATCATCCAATATAATAATCGACTTTGTACGTCTCAAATTATTGGTCATCTTTCATAAAGTTGTTACTTTGATTGTTTCCTATTCCAGGTGTCTAACTCATTTTAAAAAACCATTAAATTTTGCTTTTAAAACTACAATGCCAAACGTCAGATTTTGGTTGACAAAGGATGGGCCCAGCTGATGGTCAATCCCATGTCACTACAACAACGAGTTATGGGTACCCATGGCTAAAGTCAGCTCCTGAATACATTGCCACAAGTAATATTTTTTAACAATCTATTTATTAATGACCATTGCACTTGGGAATGTCTTCCTGAATCGAATTTCATGAGCCTAAATTTTTAGTTTAATACGGTAAACTTTTGTGCACCCGGCTAATGGTCAAAACGGTCATTTTTAGTACGTATGGAAACAAACACCTAGCTCAAGTTGACCACCAACAATCTTTTTCCTTTTTTGAATTCTTAGGAAATAGTTGATCCACATTTTATTAATTTTTTTAATGGCAAAGACGTAGACTTGGTACACATTTAGTTGAGACCTGATCGCACAACCTCTTGGTTGATAGACTATCTTGGTACCATTAGTTTACAAGCCCATTGGTAGTTAATGCGTTAAAAAGTTTGGGATGCTGTATTTACTTTGATCGACCTCATCCCATTTAGCTAATTCTTTTGATTTGACCTGTAGAGTAAAAACACGACCCGGGTGAGACATTTATAACTTCAAAATACATGGGCTGAAATTGTCCTCTATATAGAAGGAAATTGTCCTCTATAAGAAGCTAAATATGTTTATCCGTAATCAAATAGGCAAGTAAGTTGAGTGTTTAGGAACTCTTATTGTCGTTAATTTTGATTTACCGGTGTTAGCTAGGCAGTAAACACGGTACTAACTAACTAACAGTACTAACTACTTTGTACTGTCGGTACTAAGTATAGCTGACAGTACTAACTATTTGTACAGTCGGTACTAAGTTAAGAAAACATTAATCCTAACAATTCTCAAACATGATCTCAATGCATGCCCCTTCATCCACGTGTATCCTTCAAACCAGATATCTTTTCACCTCAACTTCAACCATTAGAGCCTCCTCTGAGAGATCCCGTGCCAAAACAGATAAGAATGTTATGGGGACGTTCGTCCATTCTTCGTATACCATCATGGATTTTCTCTTTCGGTCTGATGCTTGGCATCTCACCATGTTTATTATTTTGCCTTTCTAAGGACCGTTTCCTCTTTGTCCTCCCTTTCCCCTTTCCCTTACATCTTTCACTAAGTGGTTAAGCTTGCCAGATTCTAGAGCTATCTCTAACTGTTTTTAAGTAAAACCAATCATTTGTACCATGACCTTTC
>BQNB010000578.1:0-90000 GCA_026074375.1 Tanacetum coccineum | reverse complement strand
TTGCCTATGACTGGTCGAACCACAAGGACCATAGGGAGATGGTTCAAGTTCTTGTTTGATTCTTGTTTGATTCTTGTATTTACTTTGTCTCATCAAATTAATTATACAGGAATGTATAATTCCCAACACATTGCATCCAAGATAAGCCTCAAGAAATTTCTCTCTTTTCTCTTTCTCTCCTTATGGTCTCAGCAAACAAAAACCCCTTATAGGGTTTCATTTTTTTTATTTCCTTCAAGATCCAAGTGTTCTAGGTTGATCTTTATTCATATCTAAGGTGGTTACAAGTGTTGGTTTTTTGATTTCAAGGGTTTGTTCAAGATCTCTAGTTAGGGTTTTGGTTATTTTTATTTGGGTTTCAAGATTCTTCACTTCCTTTTCAAGTTCTTGTTACATCTAGCTTGTTTTTCATTTTTGTAAGCAAATCTTGAACCTATCTCTTCCATCTTTTATATTCTCATCTTCTTAATCAAGTCTTATATATATATCCTTAGTGTTTGTATTATTTTTTCAAAAGAAACTAGTGTGTTTATGAATTAATGAAGTTTCATGTGCTCTTGATATTAATACTTTGATTATGGAAAAAATGAGTGAACTTGTGTGTTGCAACAAAGAGGATGATAGGATTTGGAGAGATTAAGAGTGGTTTTTGTTGGTTGGATTAGTAATGAACGGGATTAGGTTAGTATAAGCACTATTGTGAAATTTAGATGGATTTAGGAAGCGTTTACGAAAAATAAGGTTGCTGATCCGTATTTGTTTTAGGGTTTTGGGCGCCTTAAAAATGTTTTC
Organism: Tanacetum coccineum; assembly: GCA_026074375.1. NCBI lineage: Eukaryota > Viridiplantae > Streptophyta > Magnoliopsida > Asterales > Asteraceae > Tanacetum > Tanacetum coccineum. Next base: position 89,208 of record BQNB010000578.1, on the reverse strand, counting down.
ATTAGTCAAGATGGTAGTTTTTGGAAAGATTGTTTCGAATAGATTGATTTTCATATATCGAACACTAAAAACGGATTTAAAACATCCAAGTTATGGCAAAATAAATTTTGGAACACTTTTTCGGAAAAACAATTATTTATGTTGCTGATTGGAATTATAAAATGAGTTTTCGGACACTTTCGAGTTGATCTGAGCTTTTAAAACATTGACGAAATGTATATAGACACTAGTATATTAAGTGTAAACTTTTGAAACGTCACAAATATATTATCGGGATTTCTAAAACGGGAAACTTCTAAAAATAGAAACTTTTGGTATTCATTAGCAAGATGGACTTGGAAGTTTGGCGTTTAGGTTTAGGTAGTGCGATTTAGGATCATGTACTTATCGAATATTAGGGGACGGTATTAACGTCCCAAAAATTAGAACTTTCCTAAAATAGTAACTTTTCGAAAATAGAAACTTTTCGTAAAACATGGCGTAACGTAACTATAATCCTTATACTTTCATAATGACACGTCTATACTATATAAACTAAAGCACAAACACTTATGGATGTCTATTTCTCTTATAAGCGTTTTATCCGATGTTTCATGTTTATTTCTCGTTTCTAAAGCACGTCTATTAATTAGGTCGCGGTTAGAGTCGTTCGATATTGTTACTCTCTTCGTTGAATATCTTGCTCACTACTTGCTTAAGGTGAGTTCATAGCCTCATGATTTTACTATTTTGCTTTACTATTTGGGGTGAGAAACATTGCTTGCTTTTAAACATTGAACGTAATTGCCTTAACGATTTTCCCAATCCTGTTTACGTGTTGCCTAAGTAGTGTTGAAACTTGTATGCCTGAGTTATCATGAAGCGTTAGTGACTTATGACCAATGGGATTGATTAAGTAAGCGCGAGTGTTGTAAATAGATCTATTGGGACTAATCATCCCCGTCCGGGTAAGTAGTTCTTACCACCCACGGGCCCCCCGAATAAACGGACGTATACCATGTCGAGTGATATGGTGTTGCACCGTTATGACACCCGTCAGGGCAAGTTTATTAAGCATTATACATGATCCCATTACATTTAGCCTCGGTGTCATGAGCTTAGTGCAACGCAAATACCTTTTTATGTGATATTGTATTCGTTATAATAGTCACATACGTTTTGTAAATTTTGTGGTCCATTCTTAAAACCTATGAATTCACCAACTTTATGTTGATGTTTTAACATTCTAGAGATATCTCAGGTGCGTGCATGGATATTATTTCTCAAGTGCAATAGATTCTCATGCATCTCGGTTTTTCAATAACTTTACATTGTCATTATATACCGGTTGTCCTTTTAAAAACTTTTTTTTCTTAAGCATTCGCTTATACTATTAGACTCTTGAATATCTAATGACTCAAAATATTTTATCAACTGCAACTGTTTACTTTTACAATGTCCATATAGTGGTCGTCCCTTGATCTTTGTGATTAAAATTATGGCACGTCATAGTCCTCGGACACGTATTCCGTCCACACCGTTTGAGGGTGTGACATATGATGATTCCATGAGTAATATTTTTTTTGGTTGTTGATATTGGTAAACTGATTTATAAGTTTGTTTGATGAATCTAATAGTATTATGAGTATTTAAGGGACACATTTGTTTTTTTCTTCTTGAATTTTTATAAAAAAAATAGTAGAATCGAGAGGCGGTGGATTTGTAGAATCCAGATGTATGAGGGGAAGGAGGGAGGAAGGATAAAGATCAAGATGTGTGTGAAAGAGGAGGACAATACATTTGTTTAATAATAAACTTTGTTCATAAGATTAGTTTAATATTTTATTACTTTTTATAACAATAATAAAAAAATGGATATGTGAGTGGAGGGACAACATGACAAATGTAATATAGTTATAATATGATGATTTGTTCAAAAAGAGAAAAAGATACACAATATGATGATAGAAAAATATGAGTCGGGTCAAGTTATTGACTTATGAAGTTTAAAACATCAGTGATATAAGTTTACATGAAGTGATGATTTATAGAAATCAGATATGACGGTGCTATGGACTTGATATATATATATACACCACTTGATGACTTGAGATGCTCTTATAGCTAGAGAAAGAGGGCTAATGGCAACTCCTTTAGATTGACGTATACTCTTGAGTACACACATATATCGGCTAAAAGGTTTTCCGCGATAAATATTTTATTACTCCAAAAAAACAAATTAATTACAATGGATAGGTGAATCCCACATCTTCCCTTTACATAGGCAAACTACTTCCTTTAAGGAAAGTACACAAAATGACTAGACTACAAATGAGAAAATAAAACTATTTTTTTCTTGCGACCTCACACTTTGATATCCAAATTATCGCATATAGTTTGAATCTTGTCAAGAATTTCCTGGCCTTCATACATATCATCATCGTACGGGTCATAGTCATAATCATCATTCTCATAACTATCTCTCAATTGTTCCAGCAAACTATTAGTACCAAAACCAACCTTCTCTGAAGCCATGGAGTGAGTTATATCATTATCAACTGATTCAACTTCATCCTCACTATCATGATCAACCGGATAATCAACCTTTTTCACAGGTTCACCCTCATCATTCACAAATGTAACTTTTCCATCAATGATTAATTTTTCAAACTTCCTAATTTTATCAACAATAGGAGTAGTACTAGCACTACTACTTTTCACATTCCAGAACGAAGATCCACTAGAATTGGACTCTTTACAAACCAAATTTGAAGTCCCCTTATTGGTACCCAAATCCACATCATTTTCACCGAGTTAAGCACATCAAATGATTAGATTAACTAACCTTTTGGTAGGCTCCAATAATTTCTTCTATATTTTTCACTAGGTTGGCGGAAGCTTAGTCGAAGACAGGTCTGTAAGCTTGTTTAATTGGTTTAAATCTTACCTTCAAACCAACCGGAACACTTGTAGCAGCCGGGCTAGGCTTATTCAAGTTCTTCACCACACCCAAGCCTGAATTCTTGGGACATTACTCTTGAATATGACCAAAGACCTTACAACACGTACACCTAGAGGGTTTCCACTCATATTCAACACGATCAGTACACGTATAAAACCCCTCCCTAGTAAGTTTAGGCATAGCCACCACAATGGTATCTTTCAACTCCACACACCCGAAGGCTCCATCATTGCTCGAGCAAGCTTGACTACCTACCCAAGATTGCAAGCACATATCAGAATATAAGAGTCAAGCATTAACGGAGTACTAAGTTTCGTATCAATGACACTCAAACCATCCTCGTTGAACGCCGTAATAGGGATACCATGAAGTTTAACCCAAACCGGAATATTTTCAACATCTTCTTTCATTAAATTCACATTCGGGCTTTACTTTTAAAAAATAAGAGGATGATTGTGAATAAACCATGGACCATTTTCAAGCATGGCATATATCTTAATGGCTAGATATGTGTGAGATCATAGGAACATATTAGTTGAAAGAATGGTGAAGATAATGTGTCCGCCATAGGTTATAATTTATGCTTTTATAAGTGTAACATATGGTAATTTTAGTAATTTTAAATGACTACTTTATCCTTTGACTTTTTGGGTCTGACTTACTTTTGACTTGCTCTTATATTGTCAACATAAAGCGATTACCGCGAACCTTAATTGTTCGACATATTTAAAGGAATTATATGTTATTCCTAGTGGATTTATCAAAACACACTAAATCACTTGTCACAACTTCGGACCCTAAATCAATTGTGATGTAAACCGATATTTCGACAACTTTTCATTTTATCCGGAACTTGAAAACTGCAGAAAAGGGCTAAAATAGCCTCGCAAAGTTTTAGAAATAAACCCAACGCGTTCCGACGCAGAAAATAATTAAATTATATTTAATTGTCACCTTTTATTAAATAAAAATATTTAATAAATTACTTAGCATTTTAATTAAAAGTGTTTGTTGAAAAACATGAATATTCGAGTTAAAATTCATTTTTATTTTCCAGACAAAGTTTATCAGTAATATACAAAATAAATAATAAACGGTTTTAGATAATTTTTATAAAACGTTTACGAAAATTAGTCAAGTGAATACTCATTTTTATCAAAAAATATTTTGGAAAACAATGACGCTAGTTCGTGACTCCGAATCATCCTTAAGTCCGCTCAACGAGCCCGAACCGCTTATTATCAAATTACATTATAAATTTAACACATGACAAGTAACTATTATACACTTTACACTTTACTTTATAACTTTAATATATATATATATACATATATATATATACATATATATATATACATATATATATATATACATATATATATATACATATATATATATACATATATATATATATATAAGTTTTTATACATAATTCATTTTATAAAAGAAATACACACACCTCCATCTCTCTCCCTCATTTCCGGCCAGCCGCCGGATTCCGGCCACCGCTGTCGCCGCCAAAAAACTTTTCCGGCGAGTTTTTCGGCAAAGTCCAATTATGTTCCTCACCACCCGATCTATTCGATCCACTATACCACGCGCCTCCACCACGCCACCACCACCTCCTGTCGTCGCCGTCGCATCACCTCACCATCACCATCATCACAGCCGCCACCTTCATCACCACTATCTCGCCGGGCCACCCGCCACTAACACCACCATGGGTCTTCGGTTCATGTACCGCCCCCCTAAGGGTTGCGTTTGGAGTGCAGTCACCCTAAAAGGGTGCATTCGGTTTCATTAACACCCACTAGGTGCGTTTGGTTTGATATTTGCACCAGGGTGCTTCATTGGGTTCACAGCACAAAGGAGCTCGTTTTTGTGATTAGCACCATGAGGGTGAGTTTGACTGGTTTTGCAGCCAAAATATGGTGGGGGGGGGGGGGGGGGGGGGTAAGTTTGGTGGGCAGCCCCCACTAAGGTGGGTTTTTGGTTTAATAGAAAACACCACAAAAGGTTGTTTATTTCGTGTTTTTCATCAGCTATCTCGTGGGTTTTTATAACCGCACCACGGGTGCGTTTGGTTGACTGCCCCACCACAAGGGTGCGTTTGGCAGTCACCACCACCAAAGGGTGCGTTTGGGTTGTTATAACAGGTGTAGCTGCGTTTGGTTTTTATAACCGCACCACGGCCGTTCGTTGTAGCATGTTACAGCTAGAGTGTTCGGTTGTTTGTAAAACATTAAGGGATCAATTTGGTTTGGTTATGACGCAGTTAGGTGCGTTTGGTATTAAAACACACAAGGGTGCGTTGGTTTAGCGAAACAGCAAAAAGGGTGCATTTGGTTTAGTCTAAAACGAGTAGGGTGCGTTTAGTTTTGCGTATAAACAGCCCGAAAGGTTTTTGTTTCGCATAAATCTACCAAAAAAGGGCATGGTATGCTGCGTTTTATAAGCCGATAAGGGTGTTTGTTTTCGCTATTTTAAAACAACCATAAGGGTGCGTTTGGTCTTTATATGCATAAAGGGTGCGTTTGGATCTGGGTTTACCAGATTAGGGTGCGTTTGGTTGTGTAGGAACACCACAAAAGGGCGTTTGGTTTGACATAAACAGATTAGGGTGCGTTTGGCTGTTGATAAAACACCAAGGGGTGTGTTTGGGTTTATAGAAGACAACAAAGAGGTCCGTTTGGTTGGTTTAGTAGAAATACACAAGGGTGTGTTTGGTTCGGCGGAAACACCGAAAGGGTGCGTTTGGTTTAGCACAAAGACCAACAAGGGTTCGTTTCGTTTATACACTTGACCAATAAATATAACACGAGATTTACAAAATATAAATCGAAACTAAGTGGTGGTTAATGGTTAAATAAATGTGATATTCATTACTTTGTTTTACTTTATATATATAAATATATATATATAGATATATATATATATATATATATATATATATTTAAAACACGCGGGTTGTTTAGAAAGTGGAAAAACATTAGATTTCATAAATATAGGAAACGTTAAGGTCATGACGAAATTTATATAGATTTCTATATTTATAATTTTACTAACCTCCTATAATTTTAACCCGGTAAAAGGACTAATTTTATAATTTTAAAGATAAATTAAATTATCACAGTAAAATAGAACTCGACAACGAATATGAATATAACTTTACAAAGAACAACGATTTTTAGCTACTACCTTCAATATGACGCAAATATTAATTTATAAAATATTAATTTATAAATTCCTGCCGAAATTAAAAATCATAACTTTGTACAAGCTATATAAACAAAGTAGTATTAATTCATAACTTTAAGATGTTGTCTACTTTCAATGCAAACTTTTTATAAATAAATTGGTTCGAAATATTTTGTTTCAATTAATTTTCTCACGTTCCTTAAAAAAAAATAAAAAAAATAATACCTGTACAGTATTATATACTTCACATAAATTTTTAGATTGTCTATCTTTGTTCTATAATTCCGGTCTGATTAATACATGTTCATTGTTGCATATGTAATAGAAATCGGATATATTACACACTTTCGTTTACTTTGATTTATTTATTTAACCAACCACCAACTATTACAACTTGAGATCTAAATCTTTTATCAACGTGATCGCGTTAGGTGACTATCCATCGGAAACCCAAATTCATATACAAGCATAGACTACAGTTAAGTTAAAGCTGCAAATTCTTGTCGAGCGTTCCATTTCCGTATCGTCTTGTTACTTATGAGTACATACCGCCAATCGGTTCTTCATCATCAATGTGAGTTGTATAGCCCATGTTTTTACTGTTTTTTTTACATATATTTTTGGGGTGAGAACATGCTTGTTTACAAATGCATTTACATGGTTGATTACAAATTGGTTTACATACTTATTTATATATATCTCGCGGTGAGATACAATACTTGGTTACACTTATGGACGCGTTTTGGGGTGAGAAACAAATGCATGGGTTTTTACAATTAGACACAAGTAGGAAATTTTATATTATGATTACGTGTTGCCTAAGTTACGATAACCCAAAGGAGCCCATTATCATGAACTGGTTAATTACCTGGAGGGTAAGCGCGAATGTTATAAATAGATCTATTGGGATTGACATCCCCGTTCGGGTGAGTCATGCTCACTGTGCCGGTTTGCCGGACAACGAAATTATACCATATCGGACGAGGGATGTTCTGGGTTAGAACATCAATACGGGCAATGCTAGCAATTTTATATTGCAATATATTTATGTCGAGCTTCAGTGTCATGAGCTTAGGGCAACGTAATTACATTTATGTGATGTTTGCAATCTATTGCATTATCATACAAATGGGAGATCTTGTGGTCCTACATTATACGATTTATCAAACCTATGAATTCACCAACTTTATGTTGACGTTTTTAAGCATGTTTTTCTCAGGTGAATCAGATGCAGCATTATACTCTGATGTCATTGAGTCTAAAATAGACAAATCCATTCATGGATTTCTACTTATATACAAATGATCAAATCTCATTGTATCGCTTTCAAGCTTTTCATTGTGATGCAATTATGGGACAAATGTTATATCAATTTCAAGGAAATCAACGAGATTACTTTTCAAACGACACATTTAGAGGTCGTTCTTTTGTATCTAGCGTTGTGTATTATGAAGTAACGCCCCCGGACACATTTCCGCTGCGACACATTTTTAGTGTGGTTACAATTGGGTATCAGAGCACTGGTTAATAGAGAACTAGGATGCATATCATTACCCTAGACTATAACCTTTGTCGCAAATATTCATCAACAACAACACATTTTTCAAAGCATACATATCAACATGCTACTTGCTTATTATTTGTTTACCTTAAGTGCTTACATGACATACATATATGTATAATATATATGCTTGCATCCCTTTGCGTATATCGTACATTTATTTATATAAGGGTTATTTATATAAATCCCAGAACATTTCTTCAGACATTGTGAGTTGCATAATGGTCTCATTTATACCTCAGACAGTGTAAGTTACACAATGGTCTCATCTTACTTCTTAGATATTATGAGTTTCACAGTGGTCTCATTTCGTTCTCAGACATTCTAAGTTACACAATGGTCTCATCTTACTTCTTAGATATTGTGAGTTTCACAGTGGTCTCATTTCGTTCTCAAACATTGTAAGTTAAACAATGGTCTCTAAGAATATTATTTTCTTCATAACTTTATACAATATCGTATTACACGGAGGCCGTCATAATTTTGTTTACATGGAATTATGTATGAATCTAAGTATTACAAGTCTTGTATGGGTGGGACTTGTAATATGAGGATTGATATGATAATTGTTATGTTAACAAAACTGTTAGCCTAAAAATATTGAGTCGAACATGAAGTTCGTTCATTATGTGATAAGTCCTCAATCAAATAGTTAACGGATATGACTGCGGACGTTGTTTTGGTATATTGTGGGGGGAGGGTGTTGGGGAGATTTGGCGGTTGGTTTGCGGGGAGGCATCTGTTTTGGATTTGGGAGGTTAGAGATTGTAGAGGTTGGGCATTAGTTGGATGGAGATAGATAGATGTAAGAGGATTAGAGGTTGAGGGATGAATTATGAAAATAAAGTTTTAGGCTGGTTAGGTGGGGGGTACCTTTGGGGAGTATATTAGGGGTGTAGGGATAGCGGATAGGGTTGGGTGAATTTGAAAGGATTATGGAGTGAGGGAGTGGTTGGCGGGGGGGGCATGTACATGAGCGTTTGCGCGTATTTTGGGGAGTTGTATTGTTGTTTGATGATGAGGTGTAAGACGTATAGATAGGATTTGATTTGGTGGGGATGAGGCGGATGGGGGGTTAGGGGGGGAGTTGGGGAAGTAGGGGAGGAAAAAGTAGACTAGATTGTAGAGGATGTGTTAGTTAGATGAGGAGTGGTTGGAAGAGGGGGATGACGGTTATTATGTAGGAGAGCTGTATAGATGTTTGGAGGGAAAGGCTGTGTGTGAGATGTGCTCGTATATTCACGTTGTTTGTGTTAGGGCAAAAGGGACATTATGGTGATTAATGTGGGTGTGGGAGAGGGGAGGGTGGTGTTTGAGGAAAGAGAATTTGTAGCTGGTGGAGGGAGGGTGGGTGGGTGGGAATGATGACGTTATGGTAGGTTAGGCAAGTGTGAGTATGTATGTATGGTGCTTTGTGGGTTGGTGTGTAGGAATGCTGACTAGGAGTTGGGTAGTTGCGGAGGGTGGATTGGATCGAAAAGGGTGGGCGGGGCGAGATGCTAGGGAGGTGTGCGGCTGAAATGGGGGGCTGAGGGGTTAAAGGAGAGTGGAGATAGTGTCGTATGGTAATATAGATGCGTAATCTGAGATGATGCGGAGAAAATGTGGATGGGGAGGGGGACTATTTGTGTAAAGGGTTGGAATGGGGAGTACGTTGATTGGGAGTTTGGGTGGGGTGGGGGGGAGGATTATTTTGAATAGAGAAGGACAGGGATTAAGTGATATGGCTTGATGCTTTGATATGATTGGCGGCTGGCGATGGATTAAGGGGTTCTATTGATTGGTGAAGGCAGAGCAAGTGAGGGGAGGTTTGACGGGTAATATTAGTGGTTTTGCGTGGCAGTGGGGGGATGATTTGTTGGGATGTGTGGTTGATGGTACTTGGTGGGTTAGAGAAATATTGGGTCGGGCGGTGAGTGAGGGAAGGAGTGGTGCGTTGTATCTGGAATAATAACCGTTGTGAGGAGGTGGTTACGCGTACATGGGTAATAAGGTAGAGTGGGGGCATGTGGAGCGGTGTGGCTAGTAGTGAGAAATAGAGGGGATTGGGGTATGTAAAGGTAAGCATTGGAAATACTGAAAGAAGCGGTGAAATGACTTGGTGGGAATCAGTGGGAGGATGGCTCGGTGGAAATAGTTATTGATGTGAGATGAGAAAAATGGCGGGGGGGTGCGCGGCACGTCTTTGGGGTCCAATAGGACATTAATTGAGGAATGTAATGGGATGTGATTTCTTATCGTCGCGATGGGTTCGGGTTGCATTTTGATGAATGGTAAGGGGCTGGATAGGATAATTGGAGAGTGGTCGGTAGTAAATGGTGAGATTGGGTTATCCTAGAAAATTGTAAGTAGCAGTGTTGTTGAGGTAATGCAGGGGGTCTGACTGAAAGGCAGGAGTGGGGGTGTTGGGATCGATGAATGAAGGAGACCCCGTTTAATTTGTTGTTGGAGAATGTTTGTGTAATATGGAGGGATGTGGGGGGAGACTTGAGATTATAGAGGGTTAGGGGTGGGTATTTGTCATATGGGGAGTGAGAGGATAGGTCTCATGGAGGAGGATGTTAGATGAAAGAAAGGTGGGATTATGAAGACGGGTGTGAGGAAGGGGTGTGGTGTTATGGGGGGATCTGGCAGGGTCGTGGTGGGACTGAGGTGGAGGGGTTAATGGTTTATGTGTATTTATGTGGGTACAATTGGTTGGGGGATTTGGGGCGGGTATTAGGTTTGGGGGGTGGGTTGAGGGGGAGTTATGGTGTTTACTGGGAGATTATTGATAGCGTTGATCGTGTAGGAAAGATGAGAGTGTGGAAGATTAAGAGCGAGCGCGGTGGGAAATTAATTGTGTGGGGGTGGATTTTCAGTAGGATTGTGGAGTTTGGTTAAAAGGCTGGAAATTTATATGTTATAAAGGGGGTTAGCGGATGGCCAATAGAATGGGTGAGGGAGAGGTTGTAATGCGAGGAGTGAGGAGGAGGGTTTGATTTACGAAGGTGAGGTCGATGCTGTGGGGGGCTACGTTATAACAGTGTTAAATTGGGTAATGGAGGGATTGGGTCTTGGGGGAGTGTAGAGGTCTGGAATGAGAGGCGGCGGGTGTAAAGGAAATATCTAATCGGGCTCGATAGTTATCTAATATTGTATGTTTCAGGTTTAATCCCAAGCAAAACCCAAGCCCGATCATATCAAACCCACACGTTTACATAACCGTGACGGGTATATATATATCTTTTCACTGGAAAAAGATCCAACTCTTTCTTTTCTATAATATCTTTTCTTTTCTCTCTAACCTCTCTCTTGTTTCTCTCTCTAAAAATCTTCTCACTCTCTCTTTTCTTGATCTAGATTCATGTATGATATGAAGTGTATGTGTTAAAGGGATCCTACATATTGGTATCAGAGATTAAGGATTCGTGATTCATTTGTGTTAAAAGAATCAAAATTCATGTTTAATTATCTTTTTCGAAATAAAGCAAGAAAAACATCAAAGATAGAATCTTTGTTTGTGGTTAGATGTGTAAAGAATGTACTTTCGGCTACAACTATCCTTGCATCATTACTAATGGTTTAACCAATATTTCGCTTCAAGATGGTTGAAGATTTTTTCTTGCTGCGTTTGACTCATTGAAGGGTGTTTCTTATTTCGTTGTTTATGAGACTGCGTTTTGATATTGCGTTGTGGTCATTGCATATTTTGATATTAAGACTGCGTTTTGGTCATATGCGTATTGATTATTGAAGACTCATTTTGGTCATTGCGTTTGAATTATTGAAGACTGCGTTTTGGTCATTGCGTTTGGTCAATTGCTTTTGATATTGAAGACTGCGTTTGTGGTCACTGCTTTTTGGTCATTACGTTTGATTATTAGACTCGTTTTGTCACTCGTTGGGTCATGGCGTTTGATTATTGAAACTGCTTTTGCCCTAATGGAAGACCCTTATTGCTTTTCCTAGGGAGACTCTGTTCCATTTCATTTCTTGGTTTTGCAGTTGATCTCAAGAATGACTGCGTTTGTCTAAAGAACACGACGTTTTCCATTGAAAACCCATGTCTAAAATCCGCCATCATGTGTATTTGACTTGAATTGGAAATCTATTAATCAATGTCCAAACATAACTAAACATCAAACAAACACAAACAAATACTTAAAGGACTCATCATTCAACAAGACTCACATTAAATCAATCGATTATTCAGTTCACGGTTTGTCTATTGATTTTTGTAAAATCCCTTAATTCTCTTATCGATTTAATCATAGACGTGTCAAATCCCGTGAACGTTAGTTGTCAACATAACTACAACTACAATCACTCAATCACTTAAATCCAACAACTTTTACACTTCATAATTCACGTTAAAATGAAACAATCAATACTTCATCCTTCGGTTCAGATTTAAGGAACCAGAGATACAAAACTGCAGATCAACAAAAATTAAAAAGGAAACTCCTTGAACACAATTGAATGCACTCTAAGACAACTATTCACAACTCTCGAGCTCTAACCACTCTATGTACTACTAGTTTAGAGAAGCTTTTCACCGACATCTTTGATGCGAAAAAGACTTTTCAGACTGTCATCTCAAACCTGTAGAATTTAGAATTGCAATCAGCCAATGTAACCCTTCAACAAAGGATCCAATTCCAATGTACGTGCGATCAAAGGCATTTGAACATTTCATACATTCAAAGATTTCGAAGCTTTCCAATTATAATAAAAGCTCGGTGAAATTTACAAGATTTCAATGCATACACTACCATGGAACTCAACCTCAAAGGAAACATTACTTCAAAACATGGACTCCATCACAATGTATGGTTGAAAGACAAGGTCATGAGCAAGAGCTAAGATGACATAAAATGAATGAAAGTCAGGTACAGATTCAAAGTGCTACTGTTCAAAGGTTCAATCATCGTTACAAGTTCAGGAATGAAACAACAGTGGGATTGTAACAGAAGAAAGATTGATAAGAAGAATTGGGAAGGCACATTACGTTTCATGGAAAAAATCAGAAAGTTCCTTACCTGCAAAATCAAGGTTTCTACTGATACTCCCAAGGAACATTACAAAACATTATGAAAATAATGTTTGCCAATGAAAGACAACATTCTGAGAAAAATTTGTAAAGTACTGATGACGCGTGGGGCTTGCTATTTTAATGCAAATTTTAACTCTTGAAACTGAGAAAACAAAACATTTTTTAAAGCAATTATAAAAAGCAAACGCAACATTGACATCAAGAACTAAGGAGTGCAAACTAACCTTGATGAAACTGGTAGGCTCTGGGGAGTCTACTAGTGTTGGATAGTTTTCTGATTCACTTCAAACAAACATAATGAGGTTTGAGAAGTACAAAGCTTTAATGACCGGACAATTATTATGAATTCTCAAACAAAGTTAAATGAAACTCTAAGACTATTAGCTTTAAAAACATTGAAATTAAGAATTTGTAAACTAAAGCCTATAATTTCGTTCTCAATCAAAACACGATGAATTTAGTCAAAAAGAGCGTTTAACAAATCACAACTGAATTATCTCAAAGTAGAACACAAAGGTCATTTCGGATTTCAAGTTACGGAAAGATAAAGGATATTGACAAAATATGAAATGGACCAACAGTTAAAAGTTTTTGAATCGAAATGTTTTATACTCTAATCCAGTCAATTCAGCCCATCATATGTTAGCATCCAAATGCGCGACATATAATGGTAGACTAACCTTTGCTAATCCTAGGTACCTCATGAAAGCTCAATCTGATAAACCCTGTTTGTATGAGATCCCATTTGATACTTCTGATCCTGCAAATAGATTTGCCCCTGAAAGGGAAGAGACCATGACTCTTGATAACAAAAGTAGATCAAAATTGAATAAAGACATAGTGAAATCATATGATTACACAAAACAAAATAGTCTTTTATGAAATTTCAAAGCACCTCACTAGTACTTAATCATTGGAACCGCACCAAAAGAAGTTAGGAAGACAATGTGGAGAAAACCGTTTGTTAGAACAAGACCAAACATTGCTAAAAATATTGCCTTTCTACCCATTTCGAAATCCATTAGTAAAAGTAGACAAGTTTTTTACGACATGAATTTAAACTTCAATCAATTAGAGAAATTTTGATCAAAACTTGGCTTAAACAATACAGTAGCTTTTTTCTCATGCCAATGCTCATAGATGGAACTTTTGATAAAAACCTTATTAATCCTCTTTTCCATTAAAATCACAAAATATAGCTTTCGCTTAAAATAGAAATGCATGAAGATTATGAGTACGTTAAATCCCTTGAAAAAGAGGTTGACGAACTTGAATCTGAAAAGGCTGATTTTTCAAACATATATGATCTACTTCTCGAAGAGTGTGTGTCTAAGGATGTTACATGTTCATATTTGCATTCTCTGTCTGATTTAAATGCTTATGCTGAATTACAATGCTTGTATCTTCATAAAGTCAAAGAATGTGAATGTCTTGCACAAAAGCTTTCGAAACAAACTGAATCTGTTAACAAAGAAGTTCATAATAAGCTTTTAAAGAGTTTTGCTAAACTTGAAAACCACTCGATTTCTCTTGAACTTGCTTTACAACAATGTAAAGAACAAATGAAAAACAACTCAGTTTGCAAAGAAAACGGATCAAATGTATTTCGAAAAGAACGTGAACAATATCATGAAATACAGGATTTGAAAGCTCAAATGCAAGACAAGAACATAGCCATCAGTGAGTTAAAGAAACTCATTGAGAAATGCAAAGGAAAGTCTGTGGAAACTCAGTTTGATAAACCATCTGTTGTTCGACAACCAAATGCTCAACGGATTCCAAAACCATCAGTTTTAGGAAAACCGACTCCTTTTTCAAATTCTCCTGAAATGAGAAGTTTTCAAACGAAACAGTCGGTTAATAAAACTAATGTGTCGGATGGTTTGTTTAAACAAGTCACTCAACAGAATTTGCCTCAGAATAGAAAACAAGCGGAAATACACTCGAATGTGCTTAAACCAGGAATGTATAGAATTTCCACTACCACAACACAATCTAGAACACCACAGTTGCCTCATGCTTCAAGGAATACTAATCCTCACGTGTCTAAATCTACAGGAGTAAATCACACTACTAGTGTTAGCAGACCACAGCTTAAGTGCTATCAAGTTATGTGAAGTTTAAAAAGAAGGAAGTAGAAGACCATCATAGGATTTCTAGTATTTCTAAGAAAACAAAGTCTGTAACTGCGTGTAATGACAGTTCAAATTCTAGAACTTCGAATGTGAATGCTGTTTGTGCTGAATGTGGAAAATGTGTGTTTAATTCTAATCATGATGCTTGTGTTTCTAGATACTTAAATGACGTGAATGCTAGAACTAAGAAGCCTAATGTAGTGCCTATTAGTGCTAGTAAACCCAAGAGAAAAGTGAACAAATCTGTTGCAACACCCCATAAGAAAACAGTTGCATCAGATACCACTATTCAGAAATCCAAGAGTTACTATAAGGAGTTGTATGAGAATACAAATCAGGAATGGAAATGGTGGATAGCTAAGAGATGTCCATCAGGATATACATGGACACAAAAGCCTCTTAGGACCAAAAAGATATGGATGCCTAAGATCAGGAAAGATGATGTATCAACAAGTATTAGTCCCACTATAGACATTGTCTCTAGGATTACTAATGTCTTGAAGATATCAAATTCCTTAGGATCCAATTTGTCCAATGTTCCATCGTCCTCTAATTCTCTTGCAGATTGTACAACTCATCCTATTCATTGTTGACTCTGGATGCACAAAGCACATGACGGGCAATCTCAAGCTGTTGTGTAATTTTATGGAGAAATTTCTGGGTACTGTTCGTTTTGGAAATGATCAATTTGCTCCAATTCTTGGTTATGGAGATCTGAATCAAGGAAATGTCACGATCAAATGGGTTTATTACGTCGAAGGCCTCAATCACAATCTTTTCTTGGTTGGTCAATTCTGTGATGCGGATTTGGAGGTTGCTTTCAGGAAATCTACTTGTTTTGTGAGAGATCTTTAGGGAAACGATTTACTAACTGGTAATCGTGGATCTGATCTCTACACAATCTCTCTTCAAGAAACAACTTCATCAACTCTAATCTGTTTCATGGCTAAAGCTTCACCAAACTCAAGCTAGGTTATGGCATCGAAGACTTTCTCATCTTAATTCGATTACATCACCTTACTCTCAAAGAAAGATATTGTGACAGGCTTACCTAAGTTGAAATATGTCAAGGATCAACTTTGTTCGTCTTGTGAAATGAGTAAAGCAAAAAGAAGCTCATTTAAGTCAAAAGCTGTTCCAAGTTCCAAAGGAAGGCTGAATTTGCTTCACATGGACTTGTGTGGTCCAATGCGGGTTGCAAGCATAAATGGGAAGAAATATATTCAAAGGGTTGTTGATGACTATTCAAGATAACACTTGGACTCTTTTTCTACGAACCAAAGGATGAAACACCAAAAGTTCCTCCAAAGACTTTCTCACGATGATTCAACGCAATCTTCAAGCTCAAGTTATTAGTGTCCGTACTGACAGAGGCACAGAGTTCTTGAACAAGACACTCCATGCTTATTTCAAAGAAGAAGGCATTGAACATCAGACTTCCACTCCTCGAACACCTGAACAGAACGGCGTTGTCGAAAGACGGAACCGCACTCTTGTTGAGGCTGCTCGAACGATGCTTTCAGCTTCTAAGCTTCCATTATCATTTTGGGCTGAAGCAGTTGCAACCGCATGCTATACTCAAAACAGATCAATCATCATATCGACTCATGGAAAGACGGCGTATCACATCATTAATGACAGGAAACCTTTAATAAAACATCTTCACATCTTTGGTTGCATTTGTTACATAACTAGAGATGGGGAAAATTTGGATAAGATGAAAGAAAAAGGGGATCCATGTGTCATGGTGGGATATTCTACTCAGTCAAAGGGATATCGTGTTTACACACAAGCAAACGCTTAATCGTTGAGTCCATTCATATCAAGTTTGATGAAATCAAAGAAATATGTCTGATTACAAACAGTTCAGATCCTCGCACCACAACACAAGAGATTCAATTGAAAATGTCTCTTCAAGGCTCGTTACCTCAGGACAAAAGTCGTCAGATTATAACACCTCTGACCCCGACCCCCAAGAACAAAATGTTGTTCCTACAGCAGAAAAGACAGATTCAACATAAAAAAACAAGGGTTGGAATTTCTCTATCAGTCCTTACCTTGAAGAATACTACAATCCAACACACGGTCAAGCTGAGGAAAACAACAATGATCAAGCACCGAATTTCTCTTCAGTCCTTTACTTGAAGAATATTACAATCCAGCACACGGTCATGCTGAGGACAACAACAATGATCAAGCACCGAATGCATCATTTCAAGAAGCTGAATTTATCAATCCTTTTTGTACACGGGTACAAGAAATTGGTGAGTCTTCCTCACGCAACATTGATAATACCGATGTGCATTCATTTCAACCACAAAGTCATGATTACCGATGGACCAGAGATCATCCATTAGAACAAGTTCGTGGAAATCCAACCATGCCAGTTCAAACAAGACGACAGCTTGCCACAGATCCTGAAATGTGTATGTTCGCGCTCACGGTGAGTATTGTTGAACCGAAGAACATTAAGGAGGCAATGGCTGATTCTGCATGGATCGAAGCAATGCAGGATGAACTTCATCAGTTCGACAGACTAAAAGTCTGGGAACTAGTCGACAAACCATTTGGCAAGATGATTATAAAGCTAAAGTGGTTATGGAAGAACAAGAAGGATGAAGATCAGACTGTAATTTGCAACAAAGCACGACTTGTAGCTAAAGGTTATGCTTAGGAAGAGGGTATTGATTTCGAAGAATCATTTGCACCAGTTGCTCGCTTGGAAGCAGTTCAGATTTTCATTGCCCACGCAGCATACAAGTCTTTTCCAATCTATCCAGAAAAAGTCTACCTTCTGAGGAAAGCTTTATATGGATTAAAGCAAGCTCCAAGAGCCTGGTATGATGAACTTTCCAACTTCCTGATGTCCAAAGGCTTTACTAAAGGTACAATTGACCCAACTTTATTCAAGATAAAATACGAGGAGGATATTCTACTAGTGCAGATTTACGTTGATGACATAATTTTTGGGTCTACAAACCCTAAATATTCAAAAAGATTTGAAAAATTAATGCACAGTAGATTTGAAATGTCCTTAATGGGGGAGATGAAATTCTTTTTAGGACTACAGATCCACCAGTCCCCAAAAGGTATTTTTATCAATCAGGCCAAGTACGCTTTAGAAATTATGAAAAAGCATAATATGGACAATTGTCACTCCATTGGTACACCATTGGCTACTAAACCCAAACTAGATGTAGATTTGAGTGGAGAACCCGTAGACCAATCTGATTATCGTAGTAAGATCGGGTCACTCATGTACTTGACATCTAGTAGACCAGACTTAGTGCAAGCAGTATGCTATTGTGCACGTTATCAAGCACGACCAACTCAAAAGCACCTCAAGGAGGTTAAAAGAATCTTTAAATACCTAAAGGGTACCATTAACATGGGACTCTGGTATCCAAAGGATTCTGGCTTTGAACTAACAGCATTTTCAGACGCTGATCATGCCGGATGCCTTGATACTCGGAAAAGCACTTCTGGAGGGATACAGTTCCTTGGTGATAAACTTGTAAGCTGGATGTCAAAGAAACAAAACTGCACTGCAATGTCTTCAGCAGAGGCAGAGTACGTGGCGTTATCTGCAAGTTGTGCTCAAGTAATGTGGATGAGGACACAGCTTCAAGATTATGGCTTCAACTACAACAAAATACCGTTGTACTGCGACTCTCAGTCAGCCATAGCAATATCATGCAACCCCGTACAGCATTCCCGTACCAAGCATATCCATACTCGGTATCACTTCATAAAGGAACAGGTTGAAAACGGTATAATTGAATTGTACTTTGTCAGAACTCAATACCAATTGGCTGACATGTTAACTAAAGCCCTCCCCGATTTATGTATCTTGTCAGAAGATTTGATATGAGATGTTGTCTCAGCTGTTATGGAGGTTCTGACTAATAAGACTGCTTGATTTCATATCAACATCACCAAATAGTACAAATTTTTGAGAAAAGCAAAATACAAAAATATAAACCCTTTTCAATGAAAATTACAAAAATAGAAAAACAGGATAATTCCAAAAAGATTCTTCTCGACCATGTACTCTTGGAATCGATTAAACATTTACGTGCTTTGAATTGTTGATTATTAATTGACTCGGGTGTGTAAATGAAGTTTGAGCGAGGAGTTGAAATAGTTTCAAAAACATGTCATTTCTTAATTTTCTAAATGGTTATGTGCAAATATCTGTACATACCCGGCTTCAAATTATGGAAGGTTTTTTAACTTATCCTTTACAACGAGAAAATTAAGTTTCTCGGTCTTGAGTGTTCTTACAAGACATTCAATGTTTTTAGCTCAAGAAAAAAGGAAGTGTTCGGTATCTAGTCGGCTTAACCCTTAGCGTTAGAGAGATAGTCCTCTTACATTTGGTTTTTCAAAACAGTTGAACACAATTTTTCAAGAATTTTTCGAGGACAATTCTTAATCTATTTCAAAATTGTGGTTCAAACTATCCATCCTCACAATGTTTTCAAATGGACTAACATTTTATCAATTGGTCCTATTTTTGGGATGTGTCTTTCGAAACATACAAGACTTTAATGTTTTTTGGGTACATAACAAACTACTATCGTATGTATCAAAAATTATCAAAAATGTTCAAACCATTCATGCTGTTAATTTTTCTCCTACAGAATTTTCAAGGGACATATTTTTAAATCACAAGGTATTTCAAAATCTAAGTGTTTATTATTTAAATAGGGGAGAAAATGTATTAAAAATATGATCTATTCGGACTCAATGTGCTAAAAAGTAAGAAAAGGGGTTTTATGATTCGATCGTATACCCATCTACATCTTAATTTCACGGAGATTCTGAAGCCATAAGGTGGTTGGTTAGGATTCATTCCATTTTGATCCAACCAGTAACGGAGGATCTACCATGGATATCCAAGTTAGAAATAGCAGTCCTTTGGGTCTGATTGGAGATGAATAAAATGGGAATAATACCGACTAAGTTTGAGACTAACAACTGGAACAATCCCTACAAACAAGGTGTAGTAATTGAGTCATGGTAAGATTTGAAAGCTTTGAGAATGAAAAAGAAATGTAAGGGAATAAAGGGTCTAAAGAATGAAGCCCTCACACACAACTTAAGGCAGAAAAACCGGGTCAATACATATGCTATCTGAATCACAAGATGTTTGATGGTATTGAAAACGGAAATCATGGTCATAGTGATGAATGCACAACCCTTCCCACATTAGAGGTTTCTCTCAACAAGAAACTTGTCTCATTTGTCAGGAGATACCAAAGTTATTCTATTGACATCTCACTCCGTGATTGTGTTATTGAATAGGTGGCTATTGCTCAAAGACTCCGAGTACTAAGACCAAATGCACTCATCGAGGTTAGAAGCCATGAGATCAATCTAAATCTCGTTAGGACACATTCCATTTCAAACACGTGTTGAACATATGACTTGTGCAATGGTATTATGAAGTAACGCTCCCGGAAACATATTTCGCTGCGACCCATTTTTGGGGGTGTTACAGAACATCCGAGTGATACTTATGTATTCACAATGAAGATGGAAATCCTGCTTGAGTCAGCATCAAACAAGCTCTTGGTAATCAAACTTGTGAAAACTGGATATCGATTTGGTTCAGTAAATGAATTGACGATTGATGAATTTTGATAAAAACATTAAAACTCCCGATGTGTTACAAAAACGCTTTTACAAGTAATACGTCGATTGATTTTCAAATCAATTTTCTCGATTATCACTAACGTAAACCTGCAGGTTAAAACGGTGGTGACGGTATCCCAATCAACCAAAGTCGATTCATTACCACATATTCATGCTCATTCTACAAAGACAAACTATCATGAAAGCTCAAGATTTAAAGACAAAGACTTCCGCAAACTCTGATTTGAAGCTTTCAAGATTAGGCATAATATGAGAATGTTGGTAAAAGACACAAGATCGCAAGATGGCAAAGACGATAAAGACAATGACAAAGGCTCAAAGTCAAGATCGCAAAGCATGAAGGAACAAGCCTACAACAAAGAACAAAGAGAAAGACCAAGACCACATGAGCTTAACGACGAAAGCAATCTCATTGATCTCATGAAGGAGTGTCATCAATGAACTCACTTCGGGGGAGATTGTTAGCCTCAAAATATTGAGTCGAACATGAAGTTCGTTCATTATGTATTTAAGTCTCGGTCAATCAATTAGTTAACGTTGTAATAGGAAAGCATCGAGAATCGGGCTCGATAGTTAATCTAATATTGTATATGTTTCGGGTTTAATCCCAAGCAAAACCCGAGCCCGGGTCCTAGTTAAATATCCCGCGCGTCATTTAACGCGATGTGATATATAAACTCTTTTCTATTTAGAAAAGAGTTAGTTGTTCATTCTAAAATGATTTTCCTTTTCCTATTTTTCTCTCATCTCTCTCTCTCTCTATTCTTTCTCTCTCTACAAAACAACTCACTCTCTTTCTCTTTTCTAGATCAAATTCGTGTATGATATATATGTTATGAAGTGTTAACGGGATCCTACATATATACATTTTCTCATTCTGTTTTTGCTTTCTCTCATTTCTTTTAATCCTCACCAATCACGAAGATAAAACTTATCTTCTCGCTCAAACTACTTATCAAAAATGATCTCTTTAACTCAATTTCTTCACTAATATCTTCCCTGATTATTAACCAAAATGATTTGTCCCATAATATCTCTAAATTCTTCTTAAATTTTCTACTCTTTACATTCTTGGATTAACCTTATATTTTCTCCCAAATTCTATGCTTATATTTTCTCCCCCTCATGATAATTATGATCAATCATGAGCATCATGACCATATAATTGCCAAAATAAGCTCCGGGTTGAGAATTATTTGAAGAATAACCTTTAAGAGTCTATGAAACTGAAGTGGAAAATCATAGCTTTTCTATTTAAGAATCAAACAATCTCCCTTTATCACCAAACATACTCCCCCAAAATAACCTATATGCCCCCTCAAACTAACAAACTTGATCACCATCATTCCCGTGAAGGTTGAAAGGTAACTTTTGTCGTTATAAGATTCGTTGAAGATGTAATTCATGTATAAGATAGAGATGTTGTTGTTGTATGTTGTAGAAGATTAATGGATAGATAGTATCAGAGTAAGAACCATCTTCCACATCAACCATGTAGTCCATGTATCATAAGATCATGCTTTGAAAATTTCTGATGAGTTATATGAAAATCCAAAGAAGCATTGATCTCGTGAACTTAGGGCAAAACAACTATTCAATGATAATATCAAAGAAATGTCGTTTTATGCTATAATTTTTTTTTTCGAAGAAGCACATAACACCTAGATCATATAGATTACTAGATAGCACTTATTTTGATCATTAAGCAATCATTCTCAAATATACGTTCAGCGTTGGCATGATATATAGCACTGGTAGAATTTCCATTCAATCAATGTGAACACTATTTTATAGTATTACTATGAATGTTCTGACATTGTTACAAAGACATGCGATGTCACAATGACATATAACATTGTAACTTTTTGTATTATTGATGTTTAATACAAATTTACATTTGTGTCCTAAAGATAGTTCATTGAATATCAATTTGGCTCTAGACTCTATTTGTGCACTTTTGGTAAGCAAGGGCTGGAGCAGAATGTTATTTATTAAATACCAACATTCTCGAAATGAGAAGTCGATAGATTATGCGTTTAATCTTTGTGAGAATGAAACAAATACTTTTTAAGAAGTACTTGAATAGCTAGGAGGGGTTGTGCATTTGCATCACTGGGTCCATGATGTTTACTTCAATACCAGAAATCAATGAATAAAATTCAATAGCATATGAATTGACTCGATTTCTATCCTAGGTTATGAGAAACACCATTCGTCTATTCTTATAAGCCTCTTACTTTTAAATTCCGACCTTTGTCTTTTCATATCATTCGATTCTTTTTCATCATTATTTTGTCACTTTTGACATCTTTATCATTTTTCATTCATTCTTTTTCATTGAAAGCTTTATCTCTTAAGTCCTTTACATCATTCAAAACATGTTTGATTTGCACCACAAACTCCATCATCTATACCTAACTTTCCTAAATTCGAAGGAGACTCCGGGGTAGATTAATTCTGGTTCTGGAAGATCATAGGAGTATTTGAGAGTAATTAAATCACACCCTGCAAATCAATCAACATTTGACAAGAAAGTTCTTCTAGAAAGAATGTTCGTGATAATCATGATGAAACTCTAAAATCTTATGAATAAATTTTGATAATATCAAGAGAAATTTAAAAACAAGCACTCTATCTCACATAAGTTTATCTTTTTCTTTTCATGTGCTATTCTTGCTTTTGAAACACATAACACATTCTTTCATTTTTTCAAGTATACGATTTCTCACTTCTCTCTTTCTATTTTTCCTTACAAGTAAGCACATCAATTCTAAATCTAGCTATAAACTATCTTTACATAAAATATGGAATTTATCTCTAATTCCAACGCAAGGTCATTACACAAAAGTTCATCAAAAGTTTATGTGATTAAGATCCTGACTAGAGTCATTAGCCACATTAGTTTCTATAATTTTAAAAGAAAACACTATTTCAAAAAGTTTAACATCTTATTTTTAGCAAAAAAACAAAAAAAAAAACAAAAAGATTAACATCTCTAGAATACATAAACCAACACCTTTCAATACTAAAGAGTTTATATCATTTTTTAAAAGTGGAATAACCCACTAAAACACATTATCATGCTTTGCTAATAAGTTTGTGATTTAGTGTAAAACCGAGATAACACAAATTGATTCTGTTGATTCAAACGAATACAAGAAACAATTTTCCAACTATCGTTGATTCAAAAGAATACCAATAATCAGGAAAATTCTTAACAAAACCGCCAAGAGTAGGCTTTTTGTAAGAATATTGAATTCGATTAAAGCAAAGCTTTATTATCAATATCAAAATATAAAACTATATCTACATCATACCCTTGCATATCCTTTTATAAGAGAAGAAGTGCTTACATGTTAGCCTTCTAGGGCAATGTGGGATATAAGATAAATATAAACCTTAACTATGAAACTACGAAACACGAAACTTTGAGGCCTTTTTTTCTTCACACGGTCTTGCCTCTAGAAATAAAAGGGCCCGTTCTTCAACACTTGGGCCTGCATCATTCCCCCATAGGCAGACAAAATTCATCCTCGAATTCCCAACAAGATCATCATCATCAGATGAATCACCATTATAAGGTAACAAGTGATTCACATTAAAGACATCACAACATCGAATATGGCTTGGTAACTTCAAACGATAAGAATTAGAGTTAATTTAATCAACAATTTCCAGCGGGCCAATCTTATTAGCTGATAATTTATTATACTCACCAACCAGGAAATGGTCCTTAGCTAAAACAGCCCACACAAAGTCACCCACTTTAAAATCTACTTGTCATCGCTTTTGATCCAACGCGTGCTCCAGCCTCCAGGGCCTGGGTACGCATGATATGCTGAACAGCCAAATCATCTGCAGCCTGACGCTGCCACTCGTGGCGACGCACCTCAGTCTCTAATACTGTAACTCGTGCCTCTAATGCCCTGCAGTGAGCTTCAGACCTAGCCAAGGCCTGACGAGTCTCCATACCCTCTTGCTCGTAAGCAAGTCTCTCTCTCCTCAATACCTCAATCTCAGCTCTCACAGCTGCACGATCCTTCTGGGCATCGTGATGTCGTGTGCAAAACTCTGAACTCTCTCTAGTGCAAACATCTACCTGGTAAGTGACCCTCCTGTTGACCAACTCTAAGGCGGTCATAATCCTCCTCTCAGTATCTCGGAGTCTGGTCTCTATAGTGGGTCCTGGCTGTGACCTCGCATCATCAGTAGCAGAGACTCCTCTCCATCTCACACACAGGTCCTGGGAGTAGTAATAGTAGTCTCTTCCGAGGTGTGTGTCAGCCTCAGATATCAGCCTCTTCGGCTAGTTAGATGGAGTGCCAGGTAGTGGTATAGGTAACAATGGAGGGGTCCCTGATGGGATGTAGTGAAAGATACAGGCTGAATGCTACATCCATTTATCTCAACTCAAGTGCTCTAGGACTAAGAGGTCGAATACGTGGAGATAAAAAGAATGGTGGTAGTAGAGGTGTAGGTGCCTCATCCTCAGCTGGCACAACTCCTCCCCAGGATGCTTCAGGCTCATGAATGTACACTGGTACAGGTCTCAGGTACATACTCTGTATAACGAAAGTGCCTGCCCTCCAACAACTGTCGGCAGCCACCTCGTAAGGATCCTCAGATGAATACCCAAGATCGTGCCTTCAATTGTACAAAGTATAGGTAACAGCGAATCACTGACATGACTAACAGTGACCAGCAGAAATGGCTTATATGAGATATTATATAAAACTCTTATAGCAATATACATTTAAAATCCTAACATGAATATCAAATATTAATGCATCTATCCAACCAACAATGCAACAAGTATGATGCATGGATGTAATGTCACATGTGTATGTCCCGTGTATAAAACCCGTTGTATTAATTCTTGTTTTGAAAACGGTTATAGTCCAACAAAACATTTGGACCATGTTTTTCTCTATAACCTTGGCTCTTGATACCAATCTGTAACACCCCCAAATTGGGTCGCAGCGGAATAAGGGGCCGGGGCGTGTTACTTCATAGATCAATAACACAAGATATATATAGAACGACCAAAAAGTCGTTTGAAAACGATACATTTGATTTAACAAAGTAATTGTTACAAATAACCCGAAGCTATAACTTGTTCACATGATCAAACAATACAAAGATTTTCAGCCATAACAGATAACAAAATGAAATTGCGACAAAATCTTAAATCATGAACATCCAAATTCAAACCACCAAATGTATCCCTTGCACCTCGTGCCTATTTATCCCTGATCCCCTGAAAAACATTGCTTTAAAACGTCAACAATAATGTTGGTGAATTCATAGGTTTGATAAATCATATATTGTAGGACCACAAGATTTCCCAAGTGTATGATAATGCAACAGATGCAGACATCATATAAATGTAATTACGTTGCTCTAAGCTCATGACACTGAAGCTTGACGTGTATGAATACCAAATTAATGGCCTACATTGCCCGTGGTGATGTTCTAACCCGCAACATCCTATATTCGACATGGTATACGTTCGTTTGTCCAGTGAT
This sequence comes from Tanacetum coccineum, assembly GCA_026074375.1. NCBI lineage: Eukaryota > Viridiplantae > Streptophyta > Magnoliopsida > Asterales > Asteraceae > Tanacetum > Tanacetum coccineum. The sequence continues at coordinate 63,155 of BQNB010000578.1, read as the reverse complement.
AGCTAATCACCCGAACGGGGTTGTCAAACCCAATAGATCTATTAATAACATTCGCGCTCACAATCCCGCAATTGACAGTTCATGATAATGGGCTCAGATATGGGTTATCGCTACTTAGGCAACACGTAATCATAACATGAAACTTAACCACTTGTGTCCAATTGTAAAGCATTGCATGTTTTTCACCCCAAAACTTTGTAAAACAAAAGCATGTAAAACGTGGGGCTATGAACTCACCTTGAGTGAGTAATGCCAAGTGTATCTCAATAACGCGTCACGCGAATCGATCAAATGCAACCTAAGTAAATTAAGGTCGTATAAGTACCGAGTACTTTCATCAACAACGTTGAATGTAATCCTATAGTTGTAATCGAATAGGGTGCGCTTAGTTTACAAATAGGGTGCGTCTGGTTGTTATACAAAACTATGGTGCGTTTTCGTTGGTTTCCGCAAAAAGGGGTGCGTTTGGGTCCGGTCACAGCAAGAAAAGTAGCGTTTGGTTCCGCGTTTATCACACCAAATGGTGCGTCGGTTTAGCAGGTTCACAGGTAGGGGTGCGTTTGTTTTTTCGTGTTTAATCACCCACCGGTGCGCGGTGTGGGTATAACGCCGAAGGGTTGGGTTGGTTGGGTCTCTCGCGGCACCAAGGGTGCGTGGTTTTTGTTTGTCACACGGCCAGGGTGCGTTTGGTTATGCGTACAACACCAAGGGGTGTTTGTTTCTGTGGTTAACACCACATAAGGGTGCGTTTGGCTGTGTAAATCAGCCAAAGGGTGCGTTTGGAATCGGGTCAGCAGCAAGGGGCTGCGTTTGGTTTGTGTTTTCACCAAATAAGGTGCGTTGGGTTGTAGCATAAGCCCCACATAGGGTGCGGTTTGGTATTTAAACGGATTAGGGTGCCGTTTTTTGTCATTAAGGACAGCCCGCAAAGGGGCATTTGGTTTGTTGTGTTTTCAACAGATAGGGTGCGTTGGGTTGTGTTTTCTCAACAGGTAGGGTGCGTTGGTTCGGTTAGTTGTAAAACAAAGGGGGATGTGTCGGGTTTGTGGGTTAACAACCGACGAGGGTGTGTCGGGTTGGCTGTCAAACAGCCGGGACAGCCGGGGGTTTGTTTGGTTTGATAATCAGACACAAAAGGGTGCGTTTTGTTTTGCACCATAAATATATTAATTGTTTCATTTATTATCGATTTAAAGTATATGTGATGAAATCTGTTTAAAACTGAGATTCTAAGTAAAATATGATATTAATATTTAAAACGGGATTGATATTAATGTATAAGCAATATTAAATGTATTTTAGATGAGTTTTGAGCTAAAAACGGACTTTGGCGCGTTTTTATAACGGATAATTGTGAGCAGAAAACGGAACATGGGATTCGGAGTTCGAGATGTTGAAAAGTTAGACTTTGGTTTACAAAATATAACAAATTATATTTTGACGGACGTTTTGATATAAAACGGGACTTTTAAATCCCAATAACGAGGAAACTAGAGTGAAATCGGAATATACACTTTAGTAGAAAATAAGTTAATTTTAATATATATTAAATCTGACAGATCTATTAATTAAACGATTTGAGCACTTTCGAGTCCTTTATCGGCCTTCCGCGAAACAAGACACGAAAGTTGTTCGTAATGACGTTTTACTTTGCCGCGAGGCTTGTCGGTTTTAAAATTAAGACATAGCGGGTCAAAACTAAAGGTCAACGTAAAAGTCAACGGATATTTTAATTAATATTAATACCTTGATACGAATTTGAGTGAAAAAAATAAGTCGGTTAATTAATTTTTCAATAAATATTTTTAGAGACATTGTTCGGTTCAAAAAACGAGAGTCTAAAAATAGTAGCTTCCTGTAAATAGAACGAGACAAGTTAATATTGACGGAAAACAATATATAATTACATAAAATAACTAAGGTTTAGGTTTAAAAAAGACGCGCAAGTGGATTTCTCATCACATATATGTATGTAAACATATATATATATATATATATATGTATATATATGTATGTATATATATGTATATATATGTATGTATATATATGTATGTATATATATGTATGTATATATATATAAATTTTAATGTATCGTATATATATTCTGTATAATATAAATATCTATATATATATATATATAATATATCTATGTTTCCATTGTAAACGATATCCACATCGTTGAAGTACATATACATATTGTACTCGAGCGACAATAATTAATATGGTCGTGGTCGAGATCGTTGTGAGCTGCGTTGTGAATTATTCAGGTTTATTTGATCTTTAATCGGTGATCAAGGTGAGTTCAAAGCCCCATGATTTACAATTTTTGATTTACCAGTTTTTGGGGTGACAAACCGGCATTTGTTTTCAAATTGGAGACCAAGTGTCATTTATCATATTATGTGTTTGCCTAAGTAGCGAGAACCCATACCACAATGGGACTGTGAAGGGAACACATACACGTGGACTATATGTAGGATGTAGGGGTGTTCGCCTCCAGTTTACCCATAGAATCATGAACTTTAATTTCTGGGTTTGAAGCGCAGTGTTATAAATAGAACATCTATTTGGGTCTAACCTACCCCGTTCGGCGTGACCTAGCTATCACTAGGAACGAACTTATAAAGACATGTCGGATGATTGATGTTACAGGTTGAACATCATCACGGCAATGTTGGCAATATTTATTATTGTATTCCTATATGTCGAGCTTCGTGTCATGCGCTTAGTAAAACAGAATTACAATCGGTATGGTTGCATGGATGCATGTCCACGAGGAAAGTTCTTACGTCCTTGGAATAATTTTATACATTTATATAAACCTATGAATTCACCAACTTTATGTTGACCTCTTTAAGCATGTTTTTCTCAGGTGATATAGATGCTTGGATTATTTGATGTGCAATGGAGTCTTTACATTCAAGTTTTTCATGGTGATGCAATTATGGGACAACTATTATTTTGATTTCAGAAAATCAACGAGATTACTTTTCAAACGACACATTTAGAGGTCGTTCTCTTGTATCTAGCGCTGTGTATTATGAAGTAGCACCTCATGTGGTATTCCGCTGCGTTGTGATTTTTTTGGGGGTGTTACAGATTGGTATCAGAGCACTGGTTATAGAGAACTAGGTTGCATATTTTACCCTAGACTATAACCGTTTTCACAAACATTGCATCACAACAAACATTTTCAAAGTGCATACACACTACTTGCTTACTTGCTTAGGTTACTTGTTACCTTAAGTGCTTACATGACATACATATATGTAATATATATGCTTACATCTTTTGCGTATATCGCACGTTTATTTATATAAGAGTTATTTATATAAATACCAGAGCATTTCTTAAGACATTGTGAGTTGCACAATGGTCTCAATTATACCTCAGACATTGTGGAAGTTAACAATGGTCTCATCTTACTTCTTTAGACATTGTGATTGCACAATGGTCCTCATAGGCGTTCTCAGAACATTGTAATTTAAACAATTGTCCTCTAAAATTAATATTGTGCTTCATAGCATGATACAAATATCGTACTACACGAAGACCGTTATAATTTTTGTTTACATGGAATTTTGTATGAATCTAAGTATTACAAGTCTTGTATGGGCGAGACCTTTAATATGAGGATTGATAGAAATTGCGAATGTTAACAAAGCCAAGCATAGTTGTGTTATTCCTGGCAATTTATGTAGATCAAGTATTACAAGTCTGTATGGGCGGACTTGTAATAATATAAATTGATATATAATTTGCTATGTATAACAAAGCCGTCACAGTTTTTTTTACATGGAATTATGTATGAAATCAAGTATTACAAGTCTTGTATGGGCGGGACTTGTAATATGAGGATTGATATGATAATTGCTATGTTAACAAAGCCCGTCACAGTTCTGTTCACTTCGTTCTCAGACATTGTAAGTTAAACAATGGTCTCTAAGAATATTATTTTTCTTCATAGCTTTATACTATATTGTATTACACGGAGACCGTTATAATTTTTTTTGTTTACATGGAATTATGTATGAATCTAAGTATTACAAGTCTTGTATGGGCGGGACTTGTAATATGAGGATTGATATGATAATTGCTATGTTAACAAAGCCCGTCACAGTTTTGTTTACATGGGATTATGTATAAATCTAAGTATTACAAGTCTTGTATGGGCGGGACTTGTAATAGGAGGATTTATATGATAATTGCTATGTTGACTGGTTCATCGAGGCTTTTACCTTATTTACTCTAACCGAGTACTCATTAAGTATCTTGAACTCTATGTTGATCTCGCCTGGCAGTTTTTACTCCCAGCTTCCAAAGACGAGTTTTAAATCGCTCGTCCCATACTCAGTAGAACACATGCATCGTCATGTCAACCACCTTGAAGGTTATGAGAGTACGCGTATTGCACCGGGAATTATTAAGTAGGATGATTTATAATTTATTTATTTGAAAGGATTGGGACGCCTTTTCAGTTAAATAAATAAATTGTAAATCACCGAACCATAAGTTTATCATTTCTTACTTACATAAATTTGGACGCTTCTTTATGTAAATAAGAAATTATAAATGAGTGGGCTTAATGGTATCCGATATGACACGAGTAGGAACTCGATAATCACAGGAATCCGTTAAAAAGGTATATAGTGCCATCGAGCATGGACACGTAAACGTACCTGAAAGTCTTGAGAAAATTTATTAAATGGTGGAGTACCTAAGAAACCTGATACCGACACTGAGAAGGGATCTTCTCGGGGTCATAAGGTTTCCAAAGTAAAGGAAGTTGAAAGTGAAGAATGGAGAAGACTTCTCCTACATCAAATGTGAGTTATTATTGTTGTATCCACCGATGGTCGTGAAGAAAATTCTTTTCTTTTCCCCGTTATTGAGTGTAGTGGTGGTATAGTAGTGATATTCTTTTATCGTCAAGGATTAAAATAAGACACTATGCGATGCTTGACCTACGGTTGGGCGTAGTGATCCTTACTCTGTGACGTGACGACTCGAGTGCGTAAAGAGGAGCGATTTGATTGGAGACTCTAGAAAAATGGTGACATCCGTCCCCATTCTGGAGGAACGACCAAAGTAGCCAATGTCTTAAGTCGAGCGGTATGGAAGTAGGAATGTGAGTGATTTTCTCGACTGAATGATTCAATTCATCTAGGATGTAATGTGTTGGGATAGGACCGAGCCGATTGTGCTAGTCGCCATATGGAAATGTTGGAATTTTTAATTTTCGACGATCAAGCATTAAGCTCATGATGTTCAATTATTTTCTTGATTGATTTCGTTTTGTCTTTTGACAATATGTGTTAGTGCTATAATGCAATTGATAGAGTCGTGAGTACTCTGGAATTTTGTTCGCAACCGGTGGTCCATTATTAAATGCGACCGGGAGGGCGACGTATATTTTTTGTTTTGGATAACGAAGTATGTTTTGGTTATGTGTTAGCGCTATGATGCGTTGGATGGAGTCATGGTACTCCGAAGGTGTTGTTCGCAACCGGTGGTGCATTATCAAATGAGACCGGGAGGGCGATGTATGTTTTGGATTTTGGTTATGATGAGTATTTTGGTTTTTGAAAAATGGAATACCTTTTGGTATCGTTTAAATAGTGTATCTTATGATCGTGATTCGCGACGCTTGTTTCGGTCCTGATCCACGGAAATTGTTTCGGATTTGGTTCGCGATGCTTGATATGGTTTGATAAGCGTGGGACGCTTCGTTTAGTATGATCACCAACTAAGTTTGGAGCGATCATTCGTCTTAAGGATTCTCTTTTAAGAGCGACGTGATTTTTAATTATATCGGATATGATTCCGTGGCGTGTTTTGTCTCTTATGATAAGAGTGGTTGAAATCGTATTTTGATTTTGTTGGTATAAGTTACTATTTGTTTTTCGTGACTTTCCATCAGGGATGGACGAGGCGAGTATTGAGGCGTAAGCCTGTAAAACTTCAAGTTGACAACCTAGTTATGCTTAAGGTATCGCCTTAGAAAGGAGAAGTACGCTTTGGCAATGGGGGAAGTTAAACCTAGCTATGTTGGGACTTTCAGATGTGGGAACAAGTTGAATCATAGCTTAAAAGCTTGAGTTCGCAAGAGCTGTGCAGTGTGCACAAATACGTTTATGTATCCAACTTGAGAAGTCCTATGCCGACGAACTTTAGCGTTCTTTTGATGAAACTTCACTTTGATGTGAAGCTTCGGTTTGGCGAGAAAACCTGCTGGGAATCATGAATCGAGAAGTCATACGGTTGAGGCAAAAGACCGCGTGTACCCCAATGTTAAGGTTCATGGAACTCTAGGCGAGGCCTGAGTTTTACATGACGAACGCAAGGATCAATTCGAAAGAAATATCCATCTCTTCACAAAGACCGCACCGTCGTCAAGTGCCGCATCTTAAGCCTTGAGGACAAGGCTCATTTAACGGGGAAAGACTATAACACCCCGTGTTTTAGGTCATTGTATGACGATCGCGTGCCCGATGTCGTAAATATTATTTTACGAGTTTTTTTTTTTTTTTTTCCAGTGAGCGAGTGTCGAATTTAAAATTTTATTGTCTTAATAAATATTTCGTATTTGCTTATGAAATTTTAGAGAAGATTCGATAATTTTGTATTATTGAGTTCGCGAGTCGACGTTTGACGCGCGTTGTTATCGGTTTCGAGCGTCGTATAATTTACGACGTGTCTCGCTATTATTCTTTATGATCATTAAAATTTCATTTTATGAACCATGCGTAATTTGTTCTCGGTATCTTGGCAAAGCTCGCGTTTAAGGCTCGCGTTAAATTAACTAGATATTTTACAAAATATCTAAAAGATATTTGTAAGATATTTTAAATATGTATATATGTGATGAAATCGGTTGAAACTTGCGGCGTCTAGTGCATGGTGATATAAAACGATTAAGTGGGCTAAGTATAAATTGTATGTCATGTTAGATGTAATTTTGATGAGCTTGTTGGTCAAAAACGGATTTTGGCGCGGTTTGTAATAAGTTCACTGTGAGCAGAAAGTTTGGCACGCCAAACGAGGATCGAGATTTCGTAAAATCTGATTTTAGGCTTTGAAATATGATAAAGCTTTCCGAGACGATCGTTTCGATATAAAACGGAGCTTCTAACTCCTAATAACGAATAAGTTAGAGCGAAAACGAGATATATATTCGAGGTATAAAATCTAGCATTTGTTAAAAGGAGCTTGCTGTCAGGTTTTTAAGATGGCATTTCCGGCACTTTCGAGTCCGTTTCGGCCTTCGGTCGAAACATGAAAGTCGTTCGGAAGGTCGTTTTACTTCCCCGCGAGGTTCTTTAAGTCTAAAAGCGAGTGATAACGGGTCTTAAGGCGGGGGCAAAATCTGGCTTTTTGGAAATTAATACACTGCATCAGACTTGATGCGAGTGCGTTTTCGCCCATTTCAGTCGAGTTTCGGATCTCAGACAAAACTAAAAAGTTGTTCAAAATAACGTTTTACCTTTTTAAGAGGTTTTCTAGAGTTAAAGACGCCTTATAACGGGTCAAAAACGCAAACGCAGGTATGCGTTTTGGTAATAATTTTCGGCAGAAACTGGTGGGGGCATTTTGATCATTTTCTGTTGGGTATCGGGTCTCGGCTAAAACTAAGAAGTTGTTCGGAATATCGTTTCTCATGAATTCTCTTTAGAACCCGAGTTGTGAAAATGTGAAGTAGTGGGTCGTTTTGGTCGGGTCAGACTTAGAAAATAAATATATTTTATAAAAGTCAAACGTAAAAGTCAAAGAAGACTTTAATAAACGTTCACGTGTTGTTAAGGTGATTTCGATTAATAAAAATACATCGATTACTCTACTATCGTAAGTACTATTTTTGAGACCGTTGGTCGATTCTAAATATGGAAAGTATAAAACGGTAACTTTTCGTAATAGTCGGAATGTGATATCATTATGAGAGATTAATGACTAATTAAGCGTCGAAGGTTCGACGAGGTGAATAAATATTATTATGAACATAATATTGTGTCGAGACTTACTAAAAAGGGAAACTTATTGAAAATAGAAAGATTTTTAATTAAGTGTGTTAGGAATTATGTATTCATAGTTACTCCTGGTAGTTATAGTCATTACTACTGGTAGTATATTAGTTACTCCTGGTAGAGTAATTTTGTCATTAGTACTGGTAGTATAATAATGGTTACTACTGGTAGTGTTATAGTTAGTCCGGGTAGTACAAATGGAAAATAGTATATATAAAATATACTCAGTGTTAAGGTTAGGACGCGCAAGTGGATTTCTCATCACATATATGTATGTAAACATATATATAAATATATATATGTTTTCGTTGTAACGATGTACACATCGTTGATAGTACTTTATACATATTGTAATCGAGCGACATAATTATAGGTCGTGGTCGAGATCGTTGCTGCTTCGTTGTGATTTATTCGGTTTATTTGATCTTGATCGTTGATCAAGGTGAGTTCATAGCCCCATGTTTTACAATTATTGATTTACAAGTTTTGGGGTGAGAAACATGCTTTGTTTTACAAATTGGACGCAAGTGTACATTTTATCATGATTACGTGTTTGCCTAAGTAGCGATAACCCACTATGCCCATGAATCATGAACTGTTAATTCCTGGTTTGGAAGCGCGAGTGATTATAGATAGATCTATTTGGGATTGACCTCCCCGTTCGGGTGACTAGCTATCACTGGAAACGAACGTATATCATGTCGGATACTGGATGTTACGGGTTGAACATCATCACGGGCAATGTAGGCAATATTTATATATTGTATTCAGTTCATAAAATGTGTTATGCCCTTCTTTATAAAATCTTTGGGATATGTTTGGTTCTTTTGGTGACATAAAAATGTTGTCATGCATTCTTTATAAATCTTTGAGATTTTAAATAGTACTGTGATTTATGTGATACATTTTTTATTTATTCTAATCTTTTAACTCACCAACTTTATTGTTGAAACTTTTATGCATGGTTTTTTCTCAGGTGAATTAGATGCTTGGGACTATTTAATGTGCATTGGAGTCTTTAACATTCATGCTTTTCAATTGTGATGGCAAATTATGGACTAATTGTATTATTAAATTCAGATTTTAATTGAATAACTAAGATTTATTATTCAAACGACACCTAGAGGTCGTTCTCTTGTATCTATTGCTGTGTATTACGAAGTAACACCCCATTTGGTATTCCGCTGCGTTGTAATGTGATTTTTGGGGGTGTTACACAAACTTTGGCAAGGTTCCAGCAGACCCCGTTTCGGACATATTGTGTTGTGAAATTTTTGAAAAATGGTTAGACATGCTAGGAATTTTTGGGAAAAATGTAGTAACTTATCAATACATATAGGAGTCTAGGAATGGAAGATGGGTGACCGTTGTGGTCATTTGGTATTTCTTTAGGCATCGCCAAGCGACTAGTAAAATTGATAAAATTTCAAATAATATAAGTTGTAAGACTATTAGTGATATTCATTCATGGATTCTTGGACATAAGATTTATTACATGCTGACATATATATTATCATATATTTTTGCAATTTATGCATTTCTTAATAAGTATAATCCCTAATACGCGGACGATTTATATTTTAGGTCGCGGTTGAGTTTCCGACATGTTTCTCCCATTGTTGATTTCTCATTTGCTACTTCTTCATACGGTGAGTTTATAGCCTTGCCTTTATAAATTTTAAATATTTTCATAAACTCCGTGAGGAAGATACATGCTAGTTTTATAAATTAAACACAAGTTGTTTTCGGTATACTAGACCCGAATATATATCTTGATTGCATGAGTAGCATTTGCCAAAAGACCTCAATTTTGTAAACCGTCAACTACCTATGATGGGTGGCCGCTGTTACAATTAACAGATCTATGGTCTTGACAACCCGGTTCAGTGTTTGGAGATGCATCCATTGCGGTAACACCCAATGTTCAGACATATTGTATCGAGATGTTAGTAGGTATGAGGCAAAGATACCTAACTTGGGGGCAATATTATTGAATATATCTTAAATGATCTTTATTAGTCGATAGGATCGGTGTCACGAGCTCAATGCAATATTTACTAATAGCTTGTGTGCACGACAAGTTATACGATGATTATTATTAAACTTGTGTTCTAATATTTATTCATATAAACTCTATGAATTTACTCAACGTTTTCGTTGACTTTTTAGCATGTTTTATCTCGGGTAATCAAGGATGATAACTTGGCATGGACGAGGAGCATTACGCAAAAGTTTTCATAAAGTTGTCTTGTTCCATTCTTCAAAAACTTTATGTTAATGTCTTTTAAAACTTATGTTGTGATGTTTCGTGGTAACGATCTTGTGGGACAAATTAATCCTTTTGATCTTTATGAATGGAACAATGTTATATTTTATAACGTCATCTTTTGACGTTCTTTATATTCTTATGTGATTTTTTATGACTTAACACCCAAATTGTTGGTTCCGCTGCGTGTAAATTTGGGGGTGTTAAAGTAAATAAGTATAATAAAAAAAAATATAGAAAAAAAAAAAAAGGATATTCGGATCACCTTCTTGTCTAATTTGTTGCCCCACACTAAAGTTGTAGGAAAACCACAAGTGTAAGAGGGAGTTACTTTTAAAACATTTTATGACCTTAACAGTTAAAGAAACATATTAGTTTTTCAAATAAACATACAACGGAAGACTTTTACAAAATCACTTTATTACAAATCTGTTTTGCGCCCTTTGAATCATTTATACATTCAAACTAATTAGTCATGCAATACAATAAACATGTAATTGCATACCTTATGCAACAACAACACAACTCCATATGATCTATTTCTCTTCCTTTCTTCCCACGTCACCAACAAGAACACGAACAACAAAGTATAACAAACTCATATCTAAAGCAAGATCAGTCCACTTAACACCACGCTAGCACTCAAACGAATCATGTAGCTACTAGGCTTTGAGTGTAATAGTCAAACTTGACAAGAGATCAACCAAAATAAACACAACAAGAATTCACAATGAATTCTTGCTCGCAAGAGGAGAGGGAGAGAGGAAAGAAAACTAGGATTTCTTTAAACTGTTTAACTGATACTGAATATGATTCAATCTCTCCCTATTTATAATGCTCTTAATACTTATCCAATAATAAAGAGATGTTATCTATAATTAAACAAGATAATGATCAAATTTGAATAATGAGATAAACTTTATATTTAGATTATCTAATTACTTTATTTAAAAGAATATTTATTGTCAAACTAAATAAATATGCCCTCCATATATTACCAAGTCCAACCCAAACACCCATACAAGGCTGGTCGACGTGTGGGCCCACTATGGGCTCACTGGGCTTATTTGTTCAGCCTAAATTAATTAAATGTTCATTTATCCATGAACTTAATTAAGCCTAACTGATAAGACTATTATATAAATGACTCATTTACTATCTCTTATTACCAACTCAAATATATATGTACAATTCATAAATATTTATTTTAGATTCTCGTGTTATATGCGTGTGACCCTTAGGTCTCATAAATAGTGACCAATATAAGTTTGTGCGTTTTGTCATCCACACAGTACCAACAAAAGTATCAAACCTTTAGTCACACCCCGCTAACGCAAGGTGCGACATATTAATAAACATCACAAAAGATGATAGATAAAAACACCATACATAATTAAATAAAATAAAAAGTTATTCAAATTACAATTATCCCGAACACAAGTTTAAAAGTACATGATACATAATAGTTTGTATTTCGTTCGAACATGACATTTCCAAAAGATGTGGGTTTTTCAAGACCATGACATTTATACATATGTCTACATATGATGCACTAAGTTTCCAATTTAGGAAGGTCGCCTAAAAAGCATAATAAAAACGGTCAACTATTAAAAATAGTTGGTGAGCTCACAGGAATATGTAGATAAAAAATAGTTTTTAAAAGAGTTGATGTCCAATAATAGTTTTCCAAATAAGTATCAAGTTGCCAAAACAAGTCAAGAATCCAAAACGACTCAAGTTTCCAAAGATAGTTCCCGTTACCTAAAGTAACGCAACACTTTATATTAAATCTTCAAAGACAGTCCCCGTTAACTATAGTAACGTGACACAAATCAATGTGTGTATGTTATAGTATTTATGCAAGGCACTACTTAAACGTATTTAGCCTGTCCGTTCTAAATATCCAACAAGTTCCATTTGTATAGTGTAGCACTAACACTTAGTACTATGCACCCTTATACGGGGAGTGAGGGGGTGCTAATCTCCTAATAGCGCTATCCATAAGTGCTAACGTCTTAATCTCGATACAGTGGGAAAAGTGCGATAAAAGTAGTGGCGGGTTCTAAGCATCAAACATCATACATACCAAGTTTAAAGTTTAACACGTTTTCATAGTTCAACAAGTTTTCAAAACAAGTTCAATAAGTCCAAAGCAAGATCAATAAGTTCAAGTACGTTTCAAGTTCAAGTATGCTCAAAGTTTAAATACATAAAAAGTACGAGCATAGAAATTTAAATTGGACACATCATGCTTTTCACCCTAAAATCCTAAAAGCAGTAAAAGAGGGGCTGTGAGAAACTCACTTCAAGAGTTAGGACAATACAATGGCTTCTCGGCAAATCACGATAAGTAGGCAACCCAAACGAAAGTGCACCCTTCTACCCGAGACCTAAGGTAAGTAAATATACCTAATTAGATCCTAAACAATATGACCGGATGCTATAAATGTTTATTAGATAGGTCTTACATTTACTTTTTATTTTCCAAGTTCGCTTTTAACGTTTGACATAAAATCATAGAATGTCCTGGTTTTCCGTCACTTCAACCTTATGATTGACCAAGTAAAAGTTACGTTTGGTTAAAATCCTTTATATACCTCATAATATCATGTGTCAAGTGAGTCCATACTTATTTTCAAAGTCTCCCTATGGTTTTAACTTACCCAAATGGTCTATACATAATTTTAACCTAAATCTGGACACTTTTTGTATTTTAACAAGCTGAAAACTTTTTATTAGGATTTTGACTTTGGGCTCTAGGAAACTTTTTATTAACATGTTAAATAGTCATAAACCAAATTTTAGATATAGATGTGCTTCCATTAGTGATTTATGACTCATATAAATTAGGTGTTCAAAATAGTCCAAAATAGTCCTTATGACAACACTATTTGTTTGAACCTAAAAGGTGATCAAATGAACCCCTATTGTAAAATGGTCTTTGGAAATTTAGTCATTACATTAACTTAAGTTTGGGTGGTGGTATGGTTTTATTTCATGCAAGTATATCCAAGTTATACCTATTAAAAGTTGAAATATTTTTTGCTCAAGACTACTTTTTAGATTTTATTCTTCACTCAACCCACTCACATGTACCCATATCAAAGATTATTACTAAATGCCAAAGATGTCTAAAAATTACATGAGTATACATAACTTTCGGAGGTGGTTTGGGATTAAAAGAGCAAAGTATCAATATTTTATGAATATTTCAAAACTGAAAGTCAAATCTGAAAAATAAAGATAGTTTCTACACACAAATCTTGCACAATTATTTTGAAAATGGTAAGCACATCCACTGATTTTGGACCAAACTAGAAAGTTGTAGGTATCTCTTTTATTTAAAGTTGAAAAAAAGAGGTTGTGTAGCAAAAGCAAACAAATTTATATACGTATAGTATTAATCCCGTGAAAATTTCTTTCCAAAATACTTCTCAATCAAGAGAAATATAAGGTAAAAATCTCACTAAAGAAAACACAATTTGTATATTTTTATCCGGGAAGTATTGTACTACTCGGGTCGTGTCCCAACGAAATCGTGAATTGAGAATTGGAGAAATTCGGATTCGAGTTTAGAATGATAAAGGATTTTTGAAATATTGATTATACTACAAATGTAATAACACGAATTAAAAACAATTAACTAGCTCGAAATTTAAATGCACGAAAAGTGAAAACGCGAGCTAAAACTGAAATTTAAAATCTAAGTCACAACTTTTAACAAATTTTATACCTAAAAATCACAAATTTAAAAAGAAAATTTTAGGAAAAAGAATGGGAATTTTTTATCTATTTTTGAATTTTTTATGAATTTTCAAAGATTAATGAATTAATCAAAAATAAACTTTTTCTAAAAATTAACACTGAAATTCTACTTTTATTTTTCAAAAAGACTAGATTTAAAAAGAAAATTATTGCAAAAAGAATTTTAATTTTTTAACTTTTTTTTTATTTTCTATGATTTTTCTAAGAAAAAGAAATTAACTAAAATCTATTTTAATTCCTAGAATATACAAATTTAACTGGAAAAATATGGAAAAATAGTTTTTATCAACTAAAAAGGTGCAGAAATTTATTGACACAAAAAGCCCTAATTTTTATAAACCAATTAAACACTAATTTTGACAATTAAAACTAAACCCTAATTTTATAAAACTAAAATAACAAAAATATTAAAACTATTTATTATTCTAGAAAGAACAGGGTAGCTGTATCTTAAGTCAATCTTCGAGTAGACACTCGACCCTTGGAGCTGATCAAATAGGTCATCAATTCTTGGGAGCGGATAACGGTTCTTCACCGTTAATTTATTCAGTTCCCGGTAATCAATGCACATCCGGAATGACCCGTCCTTCTTTTTGACAAACAGGACCGGAGCTCCCCAGGGCGAGGAACTAGGTCTTATAAAGCCTTTGTCTGATAGCTCCTTCAGTTGCTCAGATAATTCCTTTAACTCAGAAGGCGCCAATCGATAAGGTGCCCGTGCTACAGGTGCAGCACCAGGTACCAAATCAATTTGAAACTCCACTTGTCGAGTCGGAGGAAGACCCGGCAAGTCTTCAGGGAATACTTCAGGAAAGTCTTGAACTATCGGTACGTCCTCAAGTCGCTTCTTCTCCGACTTGTCTTCAATCTCTTTTGTAGTGACATGTGCCAGAAAGATAGGAAACCCTTTTTCCATGTACTTCTGCGTTTTAGTGCAAGAAATGATGTTTAATCGTGTCACATTTCCCTGGGTACTTCCATCACCGTGTATGACTAAGGTTTTATTTTTCCAGGGAATGCGAACAATCTTCTCGGCACATGCAATGACCGCTTGGTGCTTTGCCAACCAATCCATACCGATTATAGCATCAAAACTACCAAGCTCTACAGGCATTAAGTTTATATTGAATTGGTGGTTTAGGAAGTTTAATGTGCAACCCTTAAGTATAGTGTTTAGCCCAATTATCCTCCCGTCAGCTAGTTCGACATCATAATAGTGATCTAGGGTAGATGGTGTGATGTCAATTTGGGAGCTAAATGTAGTAGACACAAAACTTCGATCGGCACCCGTATCAAACAAGATATAAGCATAACGGTTGTTTAGAAGGAACGTACCCGCAACGACATTGTCTGGGTTTGCCCCCGCATTTCCAACCACATACACCTTCGCTGGAGCCCTGTCATTCCCAGCTTGATTACCACGGTTGCCTTTGTTGTTCTTCAGTCTTGGACATTCCTTTTTGAAGTGTCCCTGAGCTCCACACTCAAAACAAGTAGGTTTCTGACCCGATCCGGTGCCCTTCTGGTTGTTATTGTTGTTGGCATTTCCCGTACCCCTACAGTCACGGGCGATGTGACCATACTTGTTGCATTTATAGCACTTTGGAGCACACGGACCGTCATGGTGGTAATTGCATTTTGAGCATAGGGGCCTAGATCCCCCATATGGTTTCTTATCACCCGATCCAGCAGTGTATGCCCTGCCGGTGTTTTGCCTCTTATTTTGTTGTTGTTGTTGATTCTGATTGTTTCGGGAAGTGCTTTCAAACTTCCTCTTGTTTTCAGCTTGTCTTTCCGCCATGGTACTGACTCTCTTGTCCATCAGTTCAGTGGCCATCTCGATAGCCTCTTGCATGGTCTTTGGTTTTGAAGCTACGATGTTTCCATGGATCATGTCGGGCAATCCCCCGACATACCTTTCAATTTTGTCTGACTCCTCTGGGAACATCCTCACACAGAGAAGTGCTAGTTCTTGAAAACGTTGGTTGTACTTGACCACATCAGTACCTATCACTTTCAAGTTCCACAATTCAGCCTCAAGCTTCTTCATTTCGTTTCGTGGACAATATTTGTCAGTCATCTTCTTCCTTAGATCGACCCAAGTCATTGAATATGCAACATCATGAGTAACAGTCATAACATGGGAATTCCACCATGTTAGAGCACTTGCTAATAGAGTACAAGTAGAGAACTTGACCTGGTTTTCCACCGAGCAGTTGCTTATTCGGAAGACAGTCTCCATTCTTTCAAACCATTGGGTTAACTCAACCACTCCCTCAGTGCCCTTGAAATACAGAGGTTTGCACTTCATGAAATCCTGGTAAGTGCACTCTCGAGCAACGCGTTCAGATCCCCTGACACCCGTTCCCGAAGAATGGCTATCAGTGCCATTCCTAGTTGCGTCACGTGCGGCCAGAGCGGCACTGACACCTTGATCAATCATAGCTTGGAGTTGGGCATTAGTGACCGTAGTGGTTGTGGCTGGTGTTGTTGTGACCGGTGTTGACCTTGTGGCTCGTTTTGGGGCCATTTTCTTCAATCACAAGAAAATACAATATCCGTTAGATTTCATAAAATCATAACCATGACATGACATATCCATGATAAATAAAGTGAGATCACATCACACAGTGAAATGTACAATTGAATTGTAATTAACAATGATATAACCAAATCGACATTCATTCATCACAAATTCGATTATAAACATGACATAATACCACCATTCCATATATAACTGGAAAACATACATGATTGGTTCTTGATACAAAATGATCATAATGTTAGGTTACAACAAAAGAAAACATAATAACCCTAAGCCTTACTAGCCGGGATTCACCCCGTAATACATAGTAGGCTAAATACAAAATGACTAGCCATAACAAAGTCTAATCTAAGTACTGCTACCAGCCTCCCCTGGCAGCTCTGGCTGTGCAGGACCCCCAACGGGTCCCTGCTGTCCCTGTAATGCAGTAACCTGCCCCTGTAATGTCATCACCTGTCCCTGTAAAGCTGTCACCTGCCCCTGCAGTGTGGTGACCAGTCCCTGAAGTGGAATCATCTCTCTCTGTAATGTCTGCATAACAGTCAACGTCTGAATAATCTGCTGCTGTCGAGTACGATCAGCAGCTCTCAACTCTCTCATCTCCTCACGCCTCCCGCGGTCTGTCTCTAGCAAATCTGAAATCGCTCTTCGTCTACTACGGTCCGCTGACTGTAACTCTGTGATCTCTGACATCTGTGCAAGAACTGTGGTGCGTAGTGACATAACCTCTGCACGCGCAAGATCACTCGCATCCATAGATTTCCCCCAAGCCTCTCTAGACATCCTAGCCTCAGTCTCCATCAAAAGACGTGTATGTGCATGTCCACGTCTATCTCTAAACAGCGTATTGACCCGACTGGCCAATAACTGTCGCTGGCTCTGCTCGTCGTCCAACATCGTGTAGATCTCATCTGTGTCTCGCCTAACCATAGACTCAAAATCTCTCACGTGTGCACCCAACTCTGTGTCGGTACTAACCGGAGCTCCCTGTAGGGTCTCAACAATCTCATCCCATGAATCCGTGATCCCATATCCAACATATCTCTCTGGGTCACGTCTGATCTCTCTGTCCATAGTGGCAACAAAGCCGTAATCTGCCCTAAGACCTCCAGCTGGTCTAGCAGCAGCAGCGGCGGAGCTCTCTCCTACCTCATAACTGGGACCAAGAGCTATACCTAACCTCTTCCGAGGTGGTAGGTTAACCTCGGGTTGCTCAGGCTCAGGAATGTACACTGGTACATGGTCCTCAGGTACATACTCTGGAGAACGTGGTGCCTGCCAACAACTGTCGGGCAGCCTTCCTGTAAGCATCCCTCAGTTGGGTTACTCCATGAACGTGCACTCAGAGTGAACAGAAGTATAGGTAACAGCGGAATCAGCTGACATGACTACTTTGACCAGCAGGGGGTGAGGGGGGGGGTGGAAATAACAAAAAAGAAATGGTTATTTGAGGAATATGATGTAAGACTCTTATAGCATCTAACATTTCTTTCAATAACATGTATATCATATATGAATGCATCTAGGTCCAGCCAACTAATGCAATCAAGTAGTGTATGCATGAATGTATGCATCATTTGTAGGTCCCGTGTAAATCCCTTGTTATAACACTTTTGAAAAACGGTAATAGTCACAAAATACATTTGACTGGGTTCGCTATAACTTGGCTCTTGATACCATTCTGTAAACACCCAAATTGGAGGTCGCAGCGGAATTAAGGATCAGGGGCGAGTTACTTCTCAGAATCAAATAACACAGCATATTTATAGGAATGATCCAAAAAGTCGTTTGAAAATGATACATTGGATTTTAAACAAAGTAATTGTTACATAAGCGAAGCTTAACTTGTTCACTTGATCAAAATACAAGATTTTCAGCCCATAACAGATAACAAAACGAATTGCCGACAAAAAATCTTTAATGCAAGACATCCCTAAATCAAAACCACCAATGTATCCATCGCACCTCGTGCTTATTGATCCCCTAAAAAACATTGCTTTAAAACGTCAACAATAATGTTGGTGAATTCATAGGTTTGATAAATCATATATTGTAGGACCACAAGATCTCCCAAGTGTATGATAATGCAACAGATTCAGACATCATATAAATGTAATTACGTTGCTCTAAGCTCATGACACTGAAGCTTGACGTGTATGGATGCCAAATTAATGGCCTACATTGCCCGTGGTGATGTTCTATGTAACATCCGAGAATTTTCGAATTTAGTATGACGATGTCAATCTTTGACTTTTTAGGGTCTGGCTTGACTTATAAGAACGATCATCTAAATCACGTTTTCACGACTCGGACTCTAAAGCAATTTGATGTGGAATGACATTCCTGACAACTTTTCAGTTTTGCCCGAGACCTGGAAACGAGCCGAAAAGGGCTAAAACAGCACCGCAAACATTATTCGAACAATATACAACGCGGACACACAAAAACAATTAAATTTGTTTTTAGTTATCAGTATTTATTTAATAAAAATATTAAATAAATTATTCATCATTTTTAATTAAAAGCGTTTTTGAAAACGCGACTATTCGAGTTGAAATCCATTTTTATTTCAGACGGAGCGAAACCGGTTCATAAATTGAATAACAGATATTTTATTTATTGTTATAAAATATCTCTGAAATATTATCAAATAAATACTCATTTTTATCGGAAAAATAATTTGAAAAACAATGGCGCAAGTTTCGAGATTTGAATCGTTCGTTAAGTCGCTCAAATGAGTCCCGAACCACTTTGATCAAAAAGTATAATAAAAATGTTACACTTTTAACCCCCAACTATTATAACTTTTCATTTTAAATTAATATATATATAAAACTTATAACTAATTTCATTTCCATCCCAATTATACACACACACAATTAATACTCTCTCTCCCTCCCACCCTTTCTTCTCCGGCGACTCCCCCACCGCCGGCCACTGTAGCGCCGCCGCCGGAAAACTTTTCCGGCGGGCATTTTCCGGCAAGACCAAAAAGGCTCCTCGTGGGCCGATCTACCCGATCCCCATGTACACTCTCTCTCACGCGCCATTCTTCACCCCCACCATGCACCACCACAGCGGCCACCTCAAAGGGTGCGTGTGGTTTTATTAACAACTAAAAAGGGTGCGTATTGGTTGGCAGTGGAATTAGCTCATGGGTGCGTTGGGAACGAGTAAAAAACAGCGATTCGGAGTGCGTTTGGTTTAACAGCGGGGTGGGTTTATCCGGCCACCACTCCCCCACCGCCGGCCACTGTAGCGCCGCCGCCGGAAAACTTTTCCGGCGGACATATCCGGTGAACACCAAAAACACTCCTCATTTACCGATCTACCCGATCCCCTACACCACTCTCCTTCACGCACCTTATAACACCAACAACATCACCATCATCATACAACCATATCATCATCATAGCCACCCCACACCACCTCACCCCACTGCCACCACCGAGCACCTATCTAGGGTGCGTTCGTTTTTATCATAAGCACCGGGGGTGCGTTTGTTTATGTTTAACCCACCCACGAGGGTGCGGTTAGTTTGCAAAACCACCATTAGGGTGTTTGTTTGTTTCGACAGCCACCACGACCCACAAGGGTGCGTGGGGTGTCGGGTCAAACCACCAGCCGAGGGCTGCGTTGGGTTATGGTCATAAAAACGAAGGGGTGTTCGGGTTGGGTTGTGGTGACAGCCGGTTATAAAACCCGCGAGTAGGGTGCGTGTTGGTTTGTATAACACCCCGAAGGGTGTTTGTTTTGGTGGCTCAGCCGTAGCCCCAACAGTGGGTGTGTTTGTTGGTTCGGCTTAGTAACAGCCGGGGGGGGAGGGTGTCGAGTTGTTGTGGTAACAGCCGGGTTAACTCCCGATGAGGGTGCTTTGGTTTGCGGGGCAGCCGGGTCTAGCCGAGTCGGGATGGGTTTAGTAGACAAGAGGGTGCGTTTGGGTTGGGTTATAAAACAGCCGGGGGGCTGTTGGTTCGGGCTGTTGGGTTGGCTGCGAAAACAGCCGGGGTGCGTGCGTTTGAGTGTGTTGACACCGAAATAAAGTGAGTTTAAGTTAACGCGAAAATATATTAAATTGTTTCATTTAATTGATATATATATAATGTGATGAAAAATATTAAATTGCGCGGTCTAAGTAAAATACGATATGAATATTGAAACGAGACTGATATTAATGTATAAGTGATATTGGATGTATATCTGAGACGAGAATTGGACTGAAAATGGACTTTGACACCTTTTATACCGAATAATAAATATCAAAAATCGAAACATAAGATTCGGGAATCGAGATGTTGATAAATTATATTTTGATTTACGAAATATAACAAATTATAATTTTACGGATGTTTTGATATAAAACGGGACTTTTAAGTTCAAATAACGAAGAAACTGGATCAAAATCGGAATATACACTTTAATAGAAAATAAGTTATTTTTAATATATTAAATCTGGCAGGTTATTAATTAAACCATTCGAGCACTTTCGAGCCCGTTTCAGCCTTCCGGCGAAACACGAAAGTTGTTCGTAATGACATTTTACTTTGCCGCGAGGATTGTCAGTTTTAAAACTTGAGATATAGCGGGTTAAAACTAAAGGTCAACGTAAAAGTCAACGGATATTTTAATTAATATTAATACATTATGAGTACGATTTTGAATGATAAATTAAAGGTTGATTAATATATTATTTCAATTAATAGTTTTAATATCATTATTCGGTTCTAAAAACGGAAGGTCTAAAAATAGTAACTTTCTGTAAATATTGAGATAAGTTATAATGGACGGAAAATAGTATATATACATAAAATATACTAAGGGTTAAGGTTTAAAGACGCGCAAGTGGATTTCTCATCACATGTATATATGACTGCATACATATAAAAATATGTATGATTTCGTGGTAACGATGTACGCATCGTTGATCGTATTTAATACGTGTATTATAATCGAACGACATAATTATAGGTCGTGGTCGAGATCGTTGCAGATTCAGTTGTGATTTAATTGGATTAATTGATCGTGGTCTTTAATCAATGTGAGTTCATAGCCTCGCTTTTCAATCTTTTGAATGTTTTATAACCCGCGAGGGGGATACATGCTTGTCTACAAAATCTTATATTTGGTATTCCGCTGCGTTGTAAGTGATTTTTGGGGGTGTTACAGATTGGTATCAGAGCAATGGTTATAGAGAACTAGGTTGCATATTTTACCCTAGACTATAACCGTTTTCACAAATAATTGCATCACAACAAACATTTTCAAAGTGCATACTCACTACTTGCTTATGTGCTTACATTACGTGTTGCATTAAGTGCTTACGTGGCATACATATATATAATATATATATGCTTGCATTCCTTTCGCGTATATCGTACGCTTATTTATATAAGAGTTATTTATATAAATACCGGAGCGTTTCTTAAGACATTGTCAAAATTAGGGTACATACAAGTCTACGTCACAGCGTCATGAACTGTAAATCACTTGGAGGGTGAGCGCGAATGTTATGAAATAGATCTATTCGGATGTGGATCCCTGTTCGGGTGATTAGCGATCACTTGGTAAACGAACATTATAGATCTATTCGGGATTGACAACCCCCGTTCGGGTGACTAGCTATCACTGGGAACGAACGTTATAACATGTCGGATTATATTGTTGGGACCTTCGGGCCTCCCCAACATGGCACGAAGTTTATATAGTGCAGGCACGGAAATTTGTATAGTGCGGGAAATGTCACAGAATTTATATAGTGACTCATATTTGTTCATAAAATGTATTATGCATTCTTTATAAAATCTTTGGGATAAGATTTGGTACTTATGGTGACATAAAATGTGTTATGCATTCTTTATAAATCTTTGGGATTTTTACATAGTACTGTGATATACAGTGGATTACATTCATATTTAAACTAATCTATGAACTCACCAACTTTAATGTTGACACTTGTAAGCATGTTTTTCTCAGGTGGATTAGATGCTTGGACTATTTGATGTGCATTGGAGTCTTTACATTCAAGCTTTTCATTGTGATGCAAATTATGGGACAAATGTATTATTAAATTCAGATTTTTATTGAATCAACAAATGTTATTATTCAAACGACACCTAGAGGTCGTTCTCTTGTATCTATTGCTGTGTATTACGAAGTAACACCCCATTTGGTATTCCGCTGCGTTGTATGTGATTTTTGGGGGTGTTACAGATTGGTATCAGAGCAATGGTTATAGAGAACTAGGTTGCATATTTTACCCTAGACTATAACCGTTTTCACAAATAATTGCATCACAACAAACATTTTCAAAGTGCATACACGCTACTTGCTTATGTGCTTTCATTACGTGCTGCATTGAGTGCTTACGTGACATACATATATATGATATATATATGCTTGCTTTCCTTTCGCGTATATCGTACGATTATTTATATAAGAGTTATTTATATAAATACCGGAGCGTTTCTTAAGACATTGTGAGTTGCACAATGGTCTCAATTATATGTCAGACATTGTGAGTTGCACAATGGTCTCAATTATATGTCAGACATTGTGAGTTGCACAATGGTCTCAATTATATGTCAGACATTGTGAGTTGCACAATGGTCTCATTTTGTTCTCAGACATTGTAAGTTAAACAATGGTCTCTAAGAATATTATTTTTCTTCATAACTTTATATAATATCGTATTACGCGAAAGCCGTTATAATTTTGTTACATGGAATTAAGTATGAATTTAAGTATTACAAGTCTTGTATAGGCGGGACTTGTAATATGAGGATTGATATGATAATTGCTATGTTAACAAAGCCGTCACAGTTCTGTTTACACGGGATTGTGTACGAATCTAAATATTGCAAGTCTTGTATAGGCGGGACTTGTAATAGGAGGATCGATATACTCTAAATTAATTGTTTTTTCTCACTTATATCATCCTTTAACAATGGTATAGGTTTTTCACAATGAAATAAATCTTTAATCCCATTTAAGTCTTTCTTATAACTTGTTAACCTTACACTAGTTGATACTTAGGCCATGTGCTAGAAATTGTCCATCTATGTACCTAAACCCACTTTTGCTGCATCTTGCCTAGGAGGAGGAGAGGTTTCTTACAACTTATATCAAACCATTGACTCCACATGGTTTCCATTTGACAGTAGTTTAGGTTTCCGTAGCACTATATAACGCAAGGCAAATATCTAGTAAACATTTACACTCTCTAAACAAATTACCAAAGCACACACCTCTCTCTTTTGAGCCCTAAACTCACGGCACACTATTGTGTTTTAGGGTTTCATTTTAATTTTCCATCCAAGGCAATCCAAGTGTTCAAGTGTTCTTTCTAAGGTTACCTAAGGTTACACAAGGTGTTGGCAAGCTTGGATTCGGGTTTAACAAGGAATAATCAAGAAAACAAAATTAGGGTTTTCTTGATTAGGGTTTTGATTTTGAAGGCTTGATTTGGGTTTACATCTTGTGTTCATCATCCTATTTGTCTTCTATAAGGTCTATTTAAAGTATTCAATGTTCATTCATTAATTTTTGTGTATACCTTCTTGTTGTATGAAGGTTAATCACACCTAGATTCACTTTTAAGTTATATAATTGTGATTGGTGTTTTCATATGGACAAAGACGCGATGGACAATTAGAGGACTAAATACATGTAAGATATACGGTATAATACTTGATAAAATAATGGTGCAAGGTTCTTAAATAAAATGATTGTAAACTAACTTTATAAATTGAAAACCCTAATTTTATTTTAATGGCTACTGTTGAAATTCGAACTATAGACCCTATATTTTATATTTTATAAAAATAGTGCTCTTTACAAGGATCGTGAGCATGTAAGGAACTCGAAAAACGGAATTATAACGAACAAGTTATGGATTTTACAAGTTATATATATTATTAACTTTATAAAAATTAATTTTTATTAAATGTGATGAACAGTAAAGTTACTGTTCATCGGAGGTAAAAATTCCATAATGTAATATTTTGATAAAATTCCTTAATACGAACCCACGGACATAAAGAACTAGAAAACGGAATTATAACGAACAAGTTACGTATTTTACAAGTTATATATAATTAATTCTATAAAAACAATTTTTATAAACTGTTATGAACAGTAAATACTACTGTTCATCGGGATTTTATAATTTTATAAAAAAAATTTTAATAAATTTTCTTAATACTATCAAGGACATATGGATTCAGATAACGAACTATAACGAACGAGTTATGATTTAAACAAGTTACATAAAATTAATTTTATAAAAAAATAGTTTTTATAAACTGTGATGAACAGTAAAAGATACTGTTCATCAGAGGTTTAAACCTTATAAATATGATGTTTTGGTAAATTATTTTAATACGGAGACGTGGACATAAGAAACGTATAAAACGGAGTCGAAACGATAAAGATATGAAGTTTTAAAACTCGCGCGCATTACTTTTATTTTTATACAATCTTTTATAAAACAATTAAATTAATAATGACATATCATTATTAGACCATACTTTTTACAAATGATGCGTTAGTAAATAAAAATAATATTTTCTTTACGAGTACAAGTATATACACTTTCATTTAACAAAGTACGAGTTAATTATTGTTTTAACTTTTAAATAACTAATAAAAACTATTAGGTGGTGGTGTAGCTATACAACATGTGATGTTTTATTTATATGAAATACATTATACTCATACGGCCTATAATTAATTAGGTTGCATTCAAATTGCCAAGGCGATTCGCTTACTTGATTTAGATAATCAATCATTCACTTACGGTGAGTTCATAGCCCCGCTTTTATACAATTATATTGTTTTACAACATTGGGGTGAGAAACATGCATCGTTTTACATTTGGACGTAAGTACTCTTTTAAACATATTACGAGTTGGCCTAAGTAGCTAAACCCACTATTGCCCACTATCATGAACTGTCAATTGCTAGTTAGCGAGCGCGAATGTTATGAATAGATCTATTTGGGATTGACATCCCCGTTCGGGGTGAGTAGCGCTAACGGTTTCGACAGTACTGAAAACATCGACTTATACATGTCGGAAACACTTCGGATGTTGCGGGAAGGAACATCAACATGGGCACATTTAGTGCATTAAATTGCTTACATATTGTCGAGCCTTCGGTGTCTTGAGCTTAGTGCACTGTAATTACTTTAAGATTGTTTATATGTGTTACATGTCATACATTGGAAATCTTGTGGTCCTATTTTATACAGATACTTTAAACCTGAGCATTCACAACTTTATGTGACGTTTTAAGGCATGTTTTTCGCAGTCAATAAGTTATACAATTTAATGAGAAACAAGGTTACATTTGGTGCGTCATCATTTTGGAGTCATTTACTATAAAGATTTGGAAGCATTACATTTTGGGAATATTTGTTATGTTTTAAAATCTTTACTTTTCACGGATGAACTATTTATAGCTTCGGCGATAGTCCAAACAAGTATATTTAATCCCTATGTATCAATTTTAAACGACTCATATAGAGGTCGTTCTCATATCTCGTGCTATTGATCTATGAAGTAACACTCGCCAACCCATATTCCGCTGCGACCCATTTTGGGGGTGTTACAAATAAACATCCTAAGGGAACTATCCTTCTTCTTAACAAAAAATACCGGCGCTCTCCAAGGCGATGAACTTAGTCGAATGAAACCTTTGTCTTGGAGTTCCTTGAGTTGTCCCGACAACTCCTCTAATTCAAAAGGTGCCAAACGATAAGGAGACTTTGCTACAGGGGTTAACTTAATCCGAAACTCAATTTCCCGAATAGACAGTAATCCAAATAGATCATCCAGAAATACCTCAGGAAAATCTCTAACCACAACAATCTCTTCTTGTTTCTTATCACTAGCCTTAGCGCTCATCAACAATCTTGCTTTCTCATCCGGTCTCTCTCCTACTACTCTAAGCACCTTGCCATCCGGTAGTGGTATCCTCACTACCTTCTCATGGCAAATTATTTTAGCTTTAAAATTAGACAACCAGTCCATTCCTATAATCACGTCAAAACTCCCATGTCCAAAAGGTATTAAGTCAATGTCAAAGATATGACCCTCGATTTCTAGTTTGCAACCCTTAATAACCTTATCAATCTCTACTAGCTGCCCGCTGGCTATTTCAATCTCATATTTTAAACCTAAGTCGCCGCTCTAAGCTATACAGAAGGTATGAAGGTAGTGGAAACAAAACTATAGTCGGCACCAGAGTCAAATAAGGTAGTGGCAAAGTGCTTATTCAAAGTAAATATACCCGTCATAATGTTTGGATCCTGGCGAGCTTCCTCTGCTCCCAACATGAATGCCCTACCCTTAGCCTGGTTCCCTTGGTTTCTACGACCCTGACCCTCGTTATTAGCAACAACTTAGTTTGGACGGTTTCCTCCCGGTCCTTGTACCCTATTCTATCTAGGACAAGCTGGTCTAACATGGTCGGTACTACCACACTTATAACATGCCCTAACAGGTCAGTTTCTAGCATTGACAGGATTCACATTTCTCGTCACACCTCTATAATCCATTGCCAAATGACCCGGGTGGTTACAATTGAAGCATGCGCGACAAGGTCCACCGGGTGCATGGTAGGAGTTGCAGGTGGTACACTTAGGCTAAGTACCAATATTCTCTCTTCTTATAGGGTTTACAGTAGTAGCAAAAGCATTCCCAGTCCTAGTCCTCTTATGGTTA
The DNA here is from genome assembly GCA_026074375.1 of Tanacetum coccineum. Taxonomy (NCBI): domain Eukaryota; kingdom Viridiplantae; phylum Streptophyta; class Magnoliopsida; order Asterales; family Asteraceae; genus Tanacetum; species Tanacetum coccineum. The sequence continues at coordinate 35,837 of BQNB010000578.1, read as the reverse complement.
TCCCTTCCACTCCTATCCTTGCTAGGTTCTCCCACATTTCCTCTCTCTCAAAATCTTAATTGTTCTATTCTATAGCTCATCAGTCAGTACACAGGAAATCTCACAGCCTTTGACATAGACTTTCGCCTCGTTGATGCCACATGCCATGGATTTAGTGGAGCTAAGGCCATACAACATACCTTCTTAAAATCCTACTCAGGAGTTACCAAATGTGGAACTAACCTAGCCAACTCATGAAACCTATCAGTATACGCAGCATGGCCAGCCCCGACCATGGCGTGATTCCACAACTCAGATTCTAACTTTTGTATCTCATGACTAGGACAAAACTCTTGTATATCATACACTTAAAGTCATTCCATGACATACTAACAGCAACTTCTCGACTTAGCGTGCGGATCTAAAAGTTCCACCACGTTAAAGCCTTACTCACAAATGAACCAGCAGTGTATTTCACCTTTTGCCCTTTTGGTCAATACTACAACCACTCATATCATGCACAGATTCTATTTCTCAATCCCAACGAGTGCGGGCTACAGCACATCAATTACAATCATATTCTTAGGGTTACCGCTAATAATTCCTTATATGAACACCTAACCGGTGCCATTACTATCACATTCCATACATTCTCCTGAAAGTTTCTCATTAACCACATTATCATTCTGATTTCTAACATTCCCTTGGTTACTAACCTGGGCCAACATGGCGGGTAAGAGGTTTCGCAATTGTTGGGTAATGATCGTTGAATTCGGGTGCACCCCCATTGGCTCCCCCTACATTCCCATTAGCTCCCTTTACACCCCTATTGGCTCCCATACCTAGGCCATTTCATTGACCATTCAATTCATCAACACGCTTATCATTACCTTCCCTAGGTCTTCTACCCCTTCCACCTCTACTAACCCGTTCACCTGTTCCTCCTCCTAGTGATTCGGCAGCAGCCCGGCCAGCACTTCAGGTTCTCATGCTTGGCGGCATTATCTATACGCGAGAGAACATGGGCAACGTTAGGTAAGTGGGAAGACTCGCACACATTCATCGATATCTTACTATACAAAACCAAATATAGCGCAAACCACCACCCTTATGTGTCAACATAGATTCTGTGTGAACAACAATACCAAGTTTGAGGGAGGTTGTGACACGATTATAAATTACGTTGGCCACGTACTTATATTCGCATCTTTTCCATTCATATTCAATATTGATCCACTTTTCAATCACTACATAAACTAAGGCTCCAACCAAAAACACACAAAGGCACACTCAAAAGCGGAACATCGCACACATAGGAAACCTATACGCACTAAACGACGACTCTTAGGTATAGTCTAGGCGAATCTACCTAGTTTCTCTATAAAACTTGGCTCTGATAACCAATCTGTCAACCCGACAATGCGGAAACTCGGGAATGCAACATAAATGATCAATCATTAACATGGTCCAAAATAGAGAAAACTACATTTCCATAACTCCACGTGCTATGAGACCATCAACCTTGAGCAAATCAAGTGGATGTCCAATCGCAACTAAATCCACAAATCTCCTTACATTTAGTCATATGCCCTCGCAGGGGACATACATAACTTAAACCATATCTTATAAATACTAAAATCAAACAACAAGCAAGCAAGACTTCAAACAAAATTCCATATGGGATACTTCTAAGTCTGTTATTAATCACCAAACTATTCCTCTTTCACTTCACCTGAAAATGATACTCGAAAACGTCAACAATAATGTTGGTAAGCTCGTAGGTTTGACCTTAAACCCAAACGTTGTGCCAATATTTCAACGGTGGACAATAGTGCTTTTGACAGTGAAATATTAGGCTAACAATCCAAGACATAGCATCCCCGCTAGTCATATCTCAACATCCAATAATAAATTCGGAGTCGCAACTCCCAAATCACTAACGCACCTAAAGGGCCTACCAGCTGGAGCACTATATTAGGACGTACCACACAGAACCTTGCATGCCAAACACAGTACATGCAAGTTACGAACAGGACCTTGTATGCAAACACGGACATACAAGTACAACAAGAACCTTGCCATGTCAAAACACAGGACATGCAAGTAAATCAAACATAATATTCACATAACAGCATAGCACTATTCTTTGCAAAAACAAAACCACATTTCGCACAGATCAATTCAAAATATTTCAAAACACATTTGGGTATCATTTTCCCCAACGAAAAACCGCATCAAAAGTGGGTACGAGAACTCACCTAAGCAAAGCTTTAGAAACAACTTTACTACACAGCAAATAAAAAAAAAAAAAACACAAGACAAACAAAAAAAAAAAAAATAAAAAAAAAAAAAAAAATAAAAAAATAGGCATAACGACGCCAGCTACGACCTAGTCCAGTAATGTCTCATTTTAATCAATCATTCCATAAAACAATTCTTCCCGTTTGATGCTAGAGTTTAGACGCGGTTGTACAATTACCCAAAAAGTTTTAGTGGTGTTGATGGTTGAGATTGATTCTCCACATTATATCAATTCATTCTCCGATTAATACATATTGTACTATTTATGCGCAAATTGATAAGTAATATACTATTATTTATATATTATTAATTATAAATATAATCTCGACCAAGTCTATTCCGTACACTTAATCAATTCAAAATAATCTTCATTGATGAAAACGACATGTTTAATAAAACAACACCTTAGGAAAGTTTGAGAAAAGTTTATTTTTTTCGTCTTTTAGTTGATTTATTAATTAAATAAAATAATAAAAAAATTATCTTCTTATTAAAATCAAAAAATATGATTTAAGTAAAATTTCTAAGTATAAACTTTTTACGAAAAATTTCGAATGACCGTACGTGTTAACAACGTTTTCCAGGTTTCACTTAATTTCCAAAACCCTTTTCACACCGTCGACACTTTTCGACAAAATTCCAAAATCTCAAACTTTAACGTTCACCAAAACGTTTTCCCCAAAATAACGATCAATATACTTAGTTAAAATACTTTTGCTTTCAGATGTCACACAACTTCAAAATGACCAAGTATCGGCTTATTGGGCCTCATGCCCAACAAGGGTCCATTAGGACATATATAAGTCCAAAATACTATTTAAGTCCAAACCAGGGCCTTTTACATATATAAGTATTACTTATATGTAGAAATAATCCGGACCACAATAAGCCCTCCCGTTAAGTCGCGGCTCAAATAGACTTATTGGGTCGTGAGTTTATAAACTCTAAAATACGTATATTAAGCTTTAAAATAAGCTAATAAGCTACGTATCGCTTTTGGTTACTACCATAAGCCTCAAAAATAGTCCACAACATATGCCATAATACAAAAATAATCAAAATCACTTTCCTAGTGACTTTGGGAATTTACACGTGACCTTTAAGCCCAAATAAGCCAAGAAATAGCTTAAAGATAAGCCCGAATAAGATATACAAGCAACTTATCAAAAATAAGCATTCTAGCAATATATATTATTCAACCATCACGACCACAACATCAAAACTACAAAAACCTTTATTTTCTTTTTTACTATTCACGAACCAAACGCACCCTTTTAATTCATTTTGCTTCCAAAAATCAATTTTCACAACTAACATATATGCATCAAAATAAACCCAAAAGGACAAACAAAATTTAAATTTGAAAACTTACAAGAAAATCTTCAAATTTGTAGATTTTGACACATAACCGACATCAACGTTGTTTAATGAATAACCAAACACTAGAATCACCAAATATTTAGGTCTTCATGTTTTTCTTGATCAAAATTCAAAAATTTGAGTGTGTGTGTGTTGTAGGTGGCGAACGAACTATACACACACAAGAGAAGTGTGTGTTTTTATTTTTTGTAAATAGAATGAATTATGATGAAAATAATTCTAGTAGAAGCATATATGTGTACATCTCTTAGATAAAGGAGCTAAAATTTAGCCTCCTTGTCTCCCTTTCTAACCATAACCGGCCATGGGATCCAAGGGAGTCCCGGGCCTTTCTTCTTGTGTGTCAAACAATATCCTCGTAAAACTGCAGAGCTCTTCACGACTCTCTCGTCGCTCAGTATTTTAACCCCAAAGTTAAAAGCATTTTTTATTACTTAAAATACTTTTCATTTATCTCGCACCGCATCGAGCGTGCGCACCTTGCATCCCTCGCGCGCTCATGATCTCTTCTCTGCAAACTTTAATTAGACTTTAACGGACGTGTCAGATCGTTTTTTCGGCATTTCTCAAATTACGTGTCAAAACCACTGAAATACACATAACAACAATACCTTTCAAAAGGCTTATTAATCACAAACAACCTCAATTATATATCTCATAAAATACCCCACGTCAACCCGGTATAAAATCTGAATCAACTGACCAAGACTAAATAGTCACAGACTATACCCGAAATATTCAAAAACCAAATGTCCAAAATGTTAAACGTACACCCTCAATGTGTATATGTGATGACAGATCATCAGTGGGGGGATTAATATACAATCAGGCATACCCTAGGTGTAATGGACTCACAAACAGATCCTTACAAGGTGTATTGGAAAAAAAAAACAAAAAAATTCAATTTTGGGGGGGGGTTTGTAGGCCAAGCGTAGTGTGACAGACTCAAGTGTGTTTACCCACCTCCCCCTAGCTTGCTCTTCCACTTCTCTCTCCTCATGAGTTACCAACAACATTTTTTTATTTCAGTTTGCTGCTTACCGGCCGCATATCACTCTCTCATACCAATGTCGCCCTAACTGTGGTGCCCTTAGCGTAAGAGTCTAAAGCACTGTGTAAGCACCAAGCTCCTCCCCCTATCTCGCTCGCGCTATCTCCCTCCACCCTCCCTAAAGTTAAACCCAGGGTACCATGGCAACCGCTCTCTCGCTCTCCTCGCCAAGAAGCATTACTAACCGCGCTCTGTGTGTGTGTGTGTGTGAGTGGTTTAAGTAATTATAACAACATAGGCTTCCAGATTGCTCCAGTTGTACCTCGCAACTTTAAGAATATCATGTGCGCTCGCACGCTCTCTCTCGTGTAGAGATGAGAGGTATCTCTCTTCTTCGCGCACACACGCGCACTCCGTTTATAAGGTTTTTGTTTGTTTTTATTGGACGAGAGATACCTCTCATCTCTATCGTAGCGCTAAGCTTGATGATTTTTAAATTAGGTTACACTGTTGGTAAATCTGGCTATGTTTATAATTATCTTAAACCACTACCAGTTCTAGATGAGATTTGTATGCTTTGGCTTGCGTAGGAGGATGTTTCGTTGCATGTTACCTTGTTTAGTAGCTTTAAGTTGATTGAGGTCTATATAGAACATGGTGTTACCGCTTTAGACTCTTACCTTAGGGCACCACAGTTTAGGGCGACATTGTAAGAGATTACTGATGAGGCTGGTAGCATTGCAACAAATAGAAATAAAAAAATGTTGTTGTTGACCTGGCATGAGTTTAGTGAAACAACTAAGAAACCTGTTTGTGAGTCTGTCACACCTAGCTCTTTGCCACAACATGATTCAAGTACAGCTTGTAAGGATTCTGTTTGTGAGTCCATTACACCTAGGTGTATGCCTGATTGTATTTTAATCCCTCTCACTGATGAGTCTGTCATCACATATACACAGTTGAGTGGTGTACAGTGTAACCTTTGCCCTTTTTGTGTTCTGAATATTTCGTTAATAGTCCTTTGACTATTTGACTTTTGTCAATTTATTTAGATTTTGTACCGTGTTGACGGTGGTGATTTTATGAGATATGTGATGAATTGAGGTTTATTGTGATTAATAATCCTTTTTGAAAGGTATTATTGTGTTATGTGTATTCCGGGTGGTTTGACCCGTGAATTTTGAGAAATGCCGAAAAACGAGTCTGACACGTCCGTTAATGTCCAAATTGAATTTTGAAGGGTTTAAAATGTAAATATGGCAAGTGAATACTCTAGTTAATGGAAAAGTATTTTTAGGTGAAGTAAAAATGCTTTTTAATGCTTTGGGTAATATTTTACGGTTGAGTTTTACGAGCTTTTAGTGATTTTTGACACAGAGGAAGAAAGGGCCTGGGACTCCCTTGGATCCAATGGCCGTTATGGTTAGAAAGGGAGACAAGGAGGCTAAATTTTAGCTCCTTTATCTAAGAGTTGTACACATATATGCTTTCTACTAGAATTATTTTCATCAAAATCCATTCCATTTACAAAAAATAAAAAAAACACATTTCTCTTCTGTGTGTATAGTTCGTCCGCCACCTACAACACACACACACACTCATAATTTTTGAATTTTGATCAAGAAAACATGAAGACATAAATATTTGGGGTTGATTCTAGTGTTTGGTTATTCATTTAAACAGTTTTGAGTTGTACCGTTATGTGTCTAATCTACAAATTTGAGATTTTCTTGTTAAGTTTTCAAATTTAAATTGTTGTTGTCTTTTGGTGTTTATTTTGATGCATATATGTTAGTTGTGAAAATTGATTTTTGGAAGCGAAATGAATTAAAAGGATGAGTTTGGTTCGTGAATAGTGAAAAAGAAAATAAGGGTTTTTGTAGTTTTGATGTTGTGGTCATGATGGTTGAATAATATATGTTGCTAGAATGCTTATTTTTGATAAGTTGCTTGTATAGCTTATTCGGGCTTATTTTTAAGCTATTTCTTGGCTTATTTGGGCTTAAAGGCCACGTGTAAATTCCCAAAGTCACTAGGAAAGTGATTTTGATTATTTTTGTGTTATGGCATATGTTGTGGACTATTTTTGAGGCTTATGTTGTAACAAAAGCGATTACGTAGCTGTATTTTTGTTATTTTAAAGCTTAATATACGTATTTTAGAGTTTTATAAATCACGACCCAATAGTTATTTGATCAGCGACTTATGGGAGGGCTTATTGTGGTCCGGATTATTTCTACATATAGGTATATACTTATATATGTAACTGGACCTTGGTTTTGGACTTAAATAGTATTTTGGACTTATAAATGTCCTAATGGACCCTTGTTGGGCATTGAGGCCCAATAAGCGATACTTGGTCATTTTGAGAGTTTTGGTGGACTTTTTGAAAGCAAAATGTATTTACTAAGTGATATTGATCGTTATTTTGGGGAAAACGTTTTGGTGAACGTTAAAGTTTGAGATTTTTGGGAATTTTGTCGAAAGTGTCGAATTGTGAAAAGTGTTTGGAAATTAAGGTTTGAAACCTTGGAAAAAACGTGTAAACCAGTTTTTAAACGGGTCTGTCGAAAATTTCGTAAAAAGTTTTTACTTAGAAATTTACTTATAACATGATTTTGATTTTTAATTATAAGATAGTATTTTAATTTTTTTATTTAATTAATAAATTCACTAAAAAGACGAAAAAATATTATTTTTCTCAAAACTTTCCTAAGTGTTTCGTGATTCTGTGATTAAAAACATGTCGTTTTTCAAATCAATGAAAATGATTATTTGATGTGATTAAGGTGTTCGGAATAGGACTTGTCGAGATATTTTATAATTAATAATTATAAATTTTTTTAATATTATTTATCTATTGCGGGCTAAATGTTACAAGTATGGTATTTATCGGAGAATGTGATTGATATGATTGTGGATATAAGTGTTCCATCCATCACCCAATAAAACTGTTTTTGGTAATTGTAAACGCGTCTCAACTCTATGCATCAAACGGTGAAAGATTGTTTTGGGAACGTGAGTGGAATTAAAATGAGACATTAACTGGACTAGGTTGTGTGCGGGCGTCGTTGCATTTGCTTGTGTAGTAGAAGTTGGTTGCTTAAGGTGAGTTCTCGTAGCCTCACTTTTTACTGTTTTTTTGTTGGGGGAAAATGATACTCAAATGTGTTTTGAAATGTTTTGAATTGATCTGTGCGAAAAGTGGTTTTGTTTTTGGGACAAGATATGTGCTTATGACTGTTATGTGAATATTATGTGTTGATTTACTTGTGTACTGTGTTGATCCATGGCAATGGTTTGTGTGGTACTTGTATGTACTGTGTTTGGCATACAAGGTTCTGTGTGGTATTGCATGTACTGTGTTTGGCAAGCAAGGTTCTGTGTGGTACGCCTTAATATAGTGCTCCAGCTGGTAGGCCCTTTAGGTGCGTTAGTGATTTGGGAGTTGCGACTCCGAATTTATTATTGGATGTTAATATATGACTAGCGAGGATGCTATGTCTTGGATTCTTAGCATATATTCACTGTCATATAGCACTATTGTCCACTGTTGAAATATTGGCACAACTTTTGGGTTTTTTAAGGTCCCAACTACGAGCTTCACAACATTATGTTGACTTCGAGTATCATTTTCAGGTGAAGTGAAAGAGGAATAGTTTGGTGATTAATAGCAGACTTAGAAGTATCCCGTGTGGAATTTCGTTTAAGTCTTGCTTGCCTGTTGTTTGATTTTAGTATTTAGAGATTCTGGATTAAGTTTGGTTATGGTCCCCTGCGAGGGCATATGAATAAATGTAAGAGATTTGTGGATTTTAGTTGCGATTTGGGACATCATTGGTTTTGTTCAGGTGTATGGTCTTCATAGCCTTGGAGAAAATTTATGAAATGTAGTTTTTCTATTTTTGTACATTGTTTTAGACTTGATCATTAGCGTTGCATTCCCGGTTTTCGCCATTGTCGGGGTGTGACAGAATTGGTTATCAGAGCCAGGTTATAGAATCTAGGTTAGATTTGGCTAGATTACTAAGATTCGTCGTTTAGTTGCGTATAGGTTCTATGTGTGCGGTGTTCCGCTTTTGGTGTGCCTTTGTGTGTTTTTGGTTTGGTGCCTTAGTTATGTTAGTGATTGAAATGAGTGGGATCAATATTGAATATGAATGGGAAAGGATGCGAATATAAGTACAGTGGCCAACGTAATTATAAGCGTGTCACAACTCACTCATACTTGGTATTGTTGTTCACACAAATCGATGTTGACACCATAGGGTGGTGTTGCGCGTATATTTGGTTTTGTATAGTAAGATATCGATGAATGTGTGCGAGTCTTCCCACTTACCTAACGTTGCCCATGTTCTCCCGCGTATAGATAATGCCGCCAAGCATGAGAACCTGAAGTGCTGGCCGGGCTGCTGCCGAATCACTAGGAGGGGGAACAGGTGAACGGGTTAGTAGAGGTGGAAGGGGTAGAAGACCTAGGGAAGGTAATGATAAGCGTGTTGATGAATTGAATGGTCAATGAAATGGCCTAGGTATGGGAGCCAATAGGGGTGTAAAGGGAGCTAATGGGAATGTAGGGGGAGCCAATGGGGGTGCACCCGAATTCAACGATCATTACCCAACAATTGCGAAACCTCTTACCCGCCATGTTGGCCCAGGTTAGTAACCAAGGGAATGTTAGAAATCAGAATGATAATGTGGTTAATGAGAACGTTCAGGAGAATGTTGGGAATGTGATAGTGAATGGCAACCGGGTTAGGTTGTTCATATAAGGAATTTTTAGCGTGTAACCCTAAGGAATATGATGGTAAGGGAGGTGCTGTAGCCCTCACTCGTTGGATTGAGAAAATAGAATCTGTGCATGATATGAGTGGTTGTAGTATTGACCAAAGGGCAAAAGGTGAAATACACTGCTGGTTCATTTGTGAGTAAGGCTTTAACGTGGTGGAACTTTTAGATCCGCACGCTAAGTCGAGAAGTTGCTGTTAGTATGTCATGGAATGACTTTAAGTGTATGATGATACAAGAGTTTTGTCCTAGTCATGAGATACAAAAGTTAGAATCTGAGTTGTGGAATCACGCCATGGTCGGGGCTGGCCATGCTGCGTATACTGATAGGTTTCATGAGTTGGCTAGGTTAGTTCCACATTTGGTAACTCCTGAGAGTAGGATGATTAAGAGGTATGTGTATGGCCTTGCTCCATAAATCCATGGGATGGTGGCAGCAACGGAGCGAAAGTCTATGTAAAAGGCTGTGCAGATTTCTGGTGTACTGACTGATGAGGCTGTTAGGAATAGAACAATTAAGAAGGTTGAGAAGAGAGGAAATGTGGGGGAACCTAGCAAGGATAGGAATGGAAGGGAAGATAATAAGAGGACCAGGACTGTGAATGCTTTTGCTACTACTGTGAACCCTGTAGGAAGAGAGAATACGGGTACTTGGCCCAAGTGTACCATCTGCAACTCCTACCATGCACCTGGTGGACCTTGTCGCACATGCTACAACTGTAACCACCCGGGTCATTTGGCAAAGGATTGTAGAAGTGTGCCAAGGAATGTGAATCCTGTCAATGCTAGAAATGACTGGAGTAGGCATGTTATAAGTGTGGGTTAGTACCGACCATGTATAGACAGCTGTCTAGATAGATATTAGGGTACAAGACGGGAGGACGTCAAACCAAGTTGTTGCTATAACAAGGGTTAGGGTCGTAGACGAAACACCAAGGGCACAGGGTAGAGGTAGGGAATATGTTGGGAGCAGAAGAAGTCGCCAGGTTTCCGAACATTATGACGGGTACGTTTACACTTTGAACAATCATTTTGCCACTACCTTATTTAACTCTAGTGCCGATTATAGTTTTGTTTCCACTACTTTCATACCTCTGTTAGGCTTAAAGCCCAGGGACTTAGGTTTTAGATATGAGATTGAGATAGCTAGCGGGCAGCTAGTATAGATTGATAAGGTTATTAAGGGTTGCAAACTAGAAATCGAGGGTCATGTCTTTAACATCGATTTGATACCTTTTGGGCATCGGAGTTTTGATGTGATTATAGGTATGGACTGGTTGTCTAATTATAAGGCTGAAATAATTTGCCATGAGAAGGTAGTGACAATACCACTACCGGATGGCAAGGTGCTTAGAGTATTTGGAGAGAGACCGGAAGAGAAAGCAGGATTTTTGATGGGTGCTAAGGCTGGTGATAAGAAACAAGAAGAGATTATTGTAGTTAGAGATTTTCCTGAGGTATTCCCGGATGATCTATCTGGATTACTGCCTATTCGGGAAATTGAGTTTCGGATTGAGTTAACCCCTGGAGCAACGCAGGTAGCAAAATCTCCTTATCATTTGGCACCTTGTGAATTGGAGGAGTTGTTGGGAAAACTCAAGGAACTCCAAGACAAAGGTTTCATTCGAACAAGTTCGTCGCCTTGGGGAGCGCCGGTATTGTTCGTTAAGAAAAAGGATGGCTCTTTTAGGATGTGCATTGATTATAGAGAGTTGAACAAGTTGACTGTTAAGAATCGTTATCCACTTCCTAGAATTGATGATCTATTTGATCAACTGCAAGGGTTGTAGTTTTTCTCGAAGATATATCTTAGGTCTAGATACCATCAGCTGAGAGTGCATGAGGATGATGTTCCAAAGACTGCGTTTAGAACTCGTTATGGACATTTCGAGTTCACTGCAATGCCCTTTGGTTTGACTAACGCACCAGCAGTATTCATGGATTTGATGAATAGAGTTTGTAGGCCATATCTTGATAAGTTTGTGATAGTTTTTATAGACGATATCTTAATCCACTCTAAGACTCAAGAGGAGCATGTAGAACACTTAAGGTTAGTCTTGAGACTACTCAAAAGGGAGAAGCTGCATGCTAAGTTTTCTAAGTGTGAATTCTGGCTAAGAGAAGTACAGTTTCTTGGGCATGTGATAAATGGTAATGGGATTCATGTAGACCCAAGTAAGATTGCAGTTGTTAAGAATTTGAAAGCCCCTAGAACTCCGACTGAGGTTCGTTCATTCTTAGGATTGGCTGGATATTACCGTAGGTTCATTAAGAACTTTTCTAAGATAGCTAAGTCTCTTACTATCTTGACTCAGAAGTGTAAGACTTTCGATTGGGTGAGGAACAGGAATTGGCATTTCAAACCTTGAAGGATAAGAGTTTTGTGTAATGCGCCTGTTCTAGCTCTCCCTAATGGACCAAAAGAATTTGTGGTATATTGTGATACGTCCGGGGATAGGACTGGGCTGTGTGTTAATGCAAAGAGGTAAAGTGATAGCCTATTCAACAAGCAATGAAAATACATAGAAGAATTATACAACCCAAGATTTTGAGTTTGGTACGGTCATTGTTTGCACTTAAGACCAGGGAAACATTATCTGTATGGGATAACGAGTGTCTGTTATATGGATCATAGAGTCCTTCAGCAATAGCTTTAGTCAAATAGTTGAATAATGCGACAGCAATCGCTGATAGAGTTGTTTTATGATTATGACTGTGAAATTCGCTACCATCCTGGTAAGGCGAATGTGGTGGCTAATGCCCTAAGTAAGAAGGAAAGAGTAAAGCCTAAGAGAGTTAGAGCTATGAATATAACCCTTCAGTCGAGTATCAAGGATAGGATACTGGCGGCTCAGAAGGAGGTTGTGGATGAGTTTGCAGGTTTGCAAAAAAGTTTGGATGGATGATAAAACAGAGAGTATGGAACATTGTACCACTAATCGAATATGGGTACCTTTAGAAAAAAGTGAAGGGTGAGGTGAGAACCCTGATAATGGATGAAGCCCATAAGTCAAAGTACTCTATACACCTAGGAGCTGATAAGATGTATTATGATTTGAAGATTAGTTATTGGGTTGGCCTGGAATGAAAAAGGATATTAGCTGAGTATGTTAGTAGGTGTTTTTGACTTGTTGAAGGTAAATGCATATCCTCAAAGACCATCTGGCTTGCTCCAGCAACGCTAGAGTCTCGTACGAATAAATTGGGAAGGGATAGCTATGGATTTTAGATACTAGTAGCCTAGGACTAGTATAGTGGGATACACAATCTGAGTCCATTGTGGACTGATTGACTAAGTCTGCATATTTTCTACCTATGCGTGAGGATTATAAGATGGAAAGGTTGGCTAGATTGTATTTTAATGAGTTAGTTGCTAGACAAGTGGTGCCGATCACGAATATATCGGATCGTGAATAGACCGTTCACATCTAGGTTTGGCAGTCATGTAAGAGGCATTAGGGACTCGATTATACATTGAGTACGGCTTATCCCCACAGATCTGATGGTTCAGGTGAGCAAACTAGTTCAGACATTGGGAAGACAGTGCGTAGAGCGTACGTCTTGGACTTCGAAGGAAGTTGGGATGTTCATTTTCCGTTGGTTGAGTTTTCGTATAACAATAGTTATCATTCTAGTGTGAGATGTGCTTCGTTTGAGGCATTGTATAGTAGAAAGTGTTGTTCGCCAGTTATGTGGGCTGAGTGTAAGAAGTTATTGATAGTACTTGATTAGTGCAATAAAGAAAAAGAGACTACTGAGAAGATCTCGCAGATAAGGATAGACTAAGCTGAAACGTGAATCGCCAGAAAAATTATGCTGATAAGAGGAGGAAGCCTCTAGAGTGTAGTGTGGGTGACTATGTCTTGCTTAAAGTGTCGCCTTGGAAAGGTGTGGTATGCTTTGGGAAGAAAGAAAAGTTAGCACCTAGGGTTGTTGGACCGTTTGAGATTATTGAGAAAGTAGGCCCTGTGGCCTATCGGTTAGATTTGCCTGAGGAATTAAATGGCGTTCATGACACGTTCCACATGTCGAACCTTAAGAAGTGTTTGGCTGATCCAACACTAAAAGTGCCTTTGGATGAGATTCGAGTTGATGCTAAGTTGAATTTTGTGGAAGAGCCTGTGGAAATTTTGGAAAGAGAGTTTAAGAAGTTGAAGCGTAGTAGGATTGCCATCGTCAAGGTTCGATGGAATTCAAAAACGTGGTCTTGAATTCACGTGAGAACGTGAAGATCAGATGAAAAGAAGACGGTACCCGCATATACATTATTGATGTTAGTACTGATTTCGGGGACGAAATTCTTTTAAGGGGGTAGAATGTAACCTTTGCCCTTTTTGTGTTCTGAATATTTCTTTTATAGTCCTTTGACTATTTGACTTTTGTTAGTTTATTCAGATTTTGTACCGTGTTGGCGGTGATGATTTTATGAGATATGTGATGAATTGAGGTTTATTGTGATTAATAATCCCTTTTGGAAGGTATTATTGTGTTATTTGTATTTCGGGTGGTTTGACCCGTGAATTTTAAGAAATGTCGAAAAACGAGTCTGACATGTCCGTTAATGTCCAAATAAGTTTTGAAAGGGTTTAAAGTGAAAATACGTCGTGTGAATACTCTAGGTTAATGGAAAAGTATTTTTAAGGTGAAAAAAAATGCTAATTAACTTTGGGGTAAATTTTACGATTGAGTTTTACGAGTATTTAAGTGATCCTGACACAAAAGAAAGACCCGAACCCCCTAGGATGCTAGTTGGGACGTGTGAAGGATGAGGGACAAGGAGGCTATTTTTTAGCCTTGTTGTCTAGAGATGCCATGTACATATTCATCCCACTAGTCCTTCCTTTCATTTTCATTTTCATTTTCATTTCAAAAACATAGAACACACACTTGTGTGTGTGTGTATTGGTTCGTCCGCCACCCTCCAACACAAACATCCATAAATTTTCCAACTTTGACCGAGAACGTGATATTCCGGGTAGATACGAGTATTTGGGTATTCATTTAAACAACGTTTGGGTTGTCCGGTTCGTTTCAAAATATACATTTTTGAAGATTTTCTCGTAAGTTTTCAAATTTAAATTTCGTTTGTCCTTTTGGGTTTATTTTGATGTATAGATATTAGTTGTACAAGTTGATCGTTGTGAAAATCGATTTTTGGAAGCGAAATGAATAAAAAAGAGGGTGTTTGGTTCGTGTAATAAAAAAAGGAAAAAGAGAGTTTTTGTAGTTTTGATGTCGTGTTGTGATGATTGAATAATATATGATGCTAGAATGCTTATTTTTGATAGTAGCTTGTATAACTTATCGTCTTATTTTAAGTATTTCTTGGCTTATTTGGGCTATCAGCAATAACCACTTCCAAAATCACTAAGAAAGGTGATTTGATTATTTTTGTGTTATGACTTATATTATGGACTATTTTTGTGGCTTATGGTAGTAACCAAATGTGATACGTAGCTTATTAGCTTATTTTCAAGCTTAATATACGTATTTTTGAGCTATTGGACTCACGACCTAATAAGTGTATTTAAGCCGCAGCTTAATGGGAAGGGGTCTTATGTGGTGGGGTTTGGACGCGTATTATTTTCTACATATAAGTATATACTTATATATGTAAATGGACCTTGGTTTTGGACTTGGATCGTATTTTAGACTTATAAATATCCTAATGGACCCTTGTTGGGCCTTAAGGCTCAATAAGCGATATTTAGTCGTTGTGAGAGTTTTGTCGGACTTTTGAAAGTGTAAATGTACTTACGAAGTGATATTGAAAGGTATTTTGGGAAAAACATTTTGGTTTGAGATTTTGGAAATTTATCGAAAAGTGTCGAATTTATGAAAAATGTTAAAAATAAGGTTTGAAACCTTGGAAAACGTTGTATAAGCGTACGGGTCATGTCGAAATTTCGTAAAAAGTTTATACTTAGAAATTTTCCAAAAAACATGATTTTTGATTTTTAAATAATAAAATATTATTTTATTATTTTATTTATTTAATAAATTCACTAAAAGACGAAAAATATAATTTTTCTCGAAACTTCTCTAATGTGTTTATTATGAGTAAACGTTTTATTTTCAACCGTATTATGATTATTTTGAAGTGACTAAGGTTACCGAATGGACTAGTCGATATATATTTATAATTATTAATTATAAATATTTATCTATATTACTTATCTATTTTTTCTAAATAGTATAAGTATGTATTATCGAGTAATGAGATTGATATGATTGTGAAAATATGTCGTCAACCATCACACAACTAAATTGTTTTGGGTAATTGTACAACACGTCTAAACTCTATGCATCAAACGTGAAGATTGTTTTGGAATTGGATGATTAAATTGGGACGATTTAAATGGACTAGAGTCGTGTTGGCGGCGTCGTATGCATTTTCTTGTGTGATTGAGATTTGGTTGAAAAAGACTTGCTTGAGGTGAGTTTTCGTAGCCCACTTTTCACTGTATTTCCGTTGGGGGGAAATGATCTCAACATGGTGTTTGAATTGATCTGTGCGAAATGTGGTTTTGGTTTTTAGGACAAGATATGTACTTATGACTGCTATGTGAATATATGATATGTGGCTTTACTAGCATGTACTATGTTTGGCATGACAAGGGATGTGGTTTTACTTGCATGTACTGTGTTTGGCATGGCAAGGGATGTAGTTTTACTTGCATGTACTATGTTTGGCATGGCAAGGGATGTGATTTTACTTGCATGTACTGTGTTTGGCATGGCAAGGGATGTGATTTTACTTGCATGTACTGTGTTTGGCATGCAAGGGTTGTGGTCCTGCCCTAATATTAGTGCTCCAGCTGGTAGGCCCTATAGGTGCGTAAGTGACATATAGTGATTGACTAGCGGGGAAGCTAGGTCTTGGATTGTTAGCATATATTCACTGTCATATAGCACTATTGTCCACTGTTGAAGTATTGGCACAACTTTTGGGTTTAAGGTCAAACCTACGAGATCACCAACATTATTGTTGACGTTTCGAGATCATTTCAGGTGAGAAGTGTAAAGAAGAGAGTTGGTGATGTGTGATAGCAGACTTAGAAGTATCCCGAGGGGAATTTCATGTTAAGTCTTGCTTGAGTGATGTTTTGATCCTAGTTTTTGGATGTTTTGGAATAAGTTTGGATTTTGGACCTCTGTGTGGGCATTTTAATAATTGTAAGAGATTGTGGATTTTAGTTGCGATTTGGGACATCACTTGAGTTTGTTCAAGGTTTATGGTCTTTATAGCACTTGGAGTTTATGCAATGTAGTTTTCTCTATTTTATACCTTGTGTTATGATTGATCATTATGTTGCATTTCCGAGTTTCCGCCATTGTCGGGGTGTGACAGATACCAAGTCAATCCAAAGGTTTCACATCTTCATGTTGTGAAAAGGATTTTTAGGTACTTAAAAGGTCAACCAAAATTGGGCCTTTGGTATCCAGAAGATTCTTCCTTTTCATTGGTCGCATACACTTGATAGGGATTATCTGGAGCAAGCTAAGATAGGAAGTCTACAAACAGGAAGTTGTCAATTTTTTGGCTGTATATTAATATCAAAACAGTGAGGAAGAAACAGACAGGGTTGCAAATCCCACAACGAAGCTGAGTATGTGGCTGAACTTTAAGTTGCTGTGGACAAGTGCTTTGGATTCAGAATCAACTACTTGATTATGGATACAATTTTATGCATACCAAGATCTTTATTGACAATAACAGTACTATTTGCATAACTAAAAATCTTGTTTTTCATTCAAAAACTAAGCATATAGAGATCAGACATCATTTTATTAAAGATTGCAATGAAAAAAAATTGATTCAAATGGTTAAAATCCATACTGACAAGAATGTTGCAGATTTGCTTACAAAAGCTTTTGATGTAAGTAGATTTCAATATTTGATTGTTAGTATTGGAATGATGAATCTTTAAAGTCTTTTATCTCTTTATGTTTTTGTAGAGTTTTATATGAATTAATACTGTTATTCATCTCATTAAAAGTTTCTGCTGTTAAGTATAATTAGTACTGCTGGTTATACTTAATACTACTAAGTTACTATTATTAGTTATACTTAATATTGTTAGGTATAATTAATACTGTGATAATTGTAAAAATTGCTATGGCTTGTGTTTTCTTGGTTTTTGGACTAACATTTTGCAGGAAAAGCAAAGAAAAGTGTTAGATTGATGATGGAAAAGCTGTTTGGAATGGAATTGGAGTTAATACTGGTGACTCAAAGTTAATGCTGCTAGGCATAACTTACTACTGCTGGTTCTAAGTTAATGTTGCTAGGCATACACTTACTACTGCTGAGTTACTACTGCTGAGTTTAAGTTACAACTGTTGAGGGTGGTTTCATAAATACTTCGATTAAGGGTTTCAATAAGTTATTTGATTGATTTTGTACTTTCGAAAACTCTCTAATCGCAAACCCTAACTCAATTTTATCATTCATCATCAAAACCCACAAAAAGTGAAGGGTTTGAACAAATTATGGATTTTCTGAATGCACAACCTAGTAGATATGCACTAACCGTTAATCCCACTATATATATAGATACTCAATTTATGGCGTGTTTTTGTCTATAACCCTCACAAAGTGAATGCCTTAATTCAGTGTTTGGGGGAGAAAATTTGTGGATTTTCTGATGCACGGCCCTATAAAGTATGCACTAACGATCAACCTCCACTATATATTTTTATATATATATATTATATATATATTACTATATATATTTCCTTGCACTTGAACAATTCTTGTTACTAGCGTGGTAAAATCTATTAATGGGGAGTTCAGTTAACATGCCCTTGTGATGGCAAGTAGGTTATATCTCTTAAGCATCTGTGGAGAAGAGATCTTAAAACTAGATGATGAGGAAGGTGTTGATTTGCTACAATTTTACCATCTTTTGAACTACTTACATTGATGGGGTATGAGAAATTTTCCAAAGCTTGTTTCTATAATGCTATTCTTTTCCCCACAAATGGAATTTTATGATTCATACTGTTCTACAATGCTAAGTTCAATGACTATGAGGAATGGTTTAGTAGTACTATGGACATACTGCCATTATCTGTTTAGAAAACAAACCATAAGTTTAACTTTTCAAAATTACATTTTAAAAGTATGGTTGGAAACTTAGATAATTTGTCTGGCAAATTTTAATGTATCCAAGGTTTGTACAAGTGTTTCTGGAACAACAACTTGGTGATCTGTCAACTCATAACATAATTTATATTGCACCCTCTCACACTAAGAAGATTTTTAGAAATATGAGAAGGGTACGCAAAGGTTTTTCTGGTAGAGTAACACCTTTGTTTCTAACAATGGTGGTACAAAACCAATCTGAATTGGGTAAAGGTTCAGTAATGCCCACTGATCCCCAGCATACACCCACCATTATTGAATCATCCACTAAACCTCAAAAGACTCAAAAACCTAGGAATCCTAAGAGAAAGGGACACTAATGTCATCAGCCTAGTGGTCTTACTGTACATGTAGCAGTAGAGGCTTGTCCAATAGGAGTTGGGTGACAGTTTGGTAAGGGCTGCCACTACTGCTTCTAGCTTAGAAGTAGAGCAGGTCAGTGGTAACATAACTACTACTTCAGTGGTGTCCAGGGCACAAGAAACCATTAAGGGGATAGAATTGCTTAAACTTGTTTGAGATGTATCTAAACTTTCTAATGATTCATTGCTCGCAAGAGGTAACACACTTCAAAGTGATGAGGATAGACTAAAACTTAATGAATTGATGGAACTATGAACTAATTTACAAAAGAAGGTTCTTGATTTGGAGAAGACAAAGACCACTCAAGATAATGAAATTGCTAGTTTGAAGAGGAGGGTCAAAAAACTTGAACAAAAACAGAGGTCAAGAACTCATGGGCTAAAAAGATTATATAAAGTTGGTTTGACAGCTAGGTTAGAATCCTCTGGTGATGAAGAAGATTTGGGTGAGGATGCATCCAAATAGGAGAGGAGGATTAATGCTATTGATGCAGATGAAGACAGTACCCTGGTTAATGTTCAAAATGATGTTGATAATGAGATGTTTGATGTGAATGCTTTAAATGGTGAAAAAGTGTTTGTTGCAGGGAAAAATGAAAATGTTGTTGAAGAAATAGTTGATGCTGCTCAAGTTAGTACTACTACAACAACTGTTACAATAACTACTGAAGAAGTTACTTTGGCTCAAGCTTTGGCTGACCTAAAGAGCACAAAACCCAAAGCTAAAGGGATTGCTTTCAGAGAGCCAGATGAATCAACAACAACAACAACAATTTCTTTAAATGGTCTATTACAAAGACGAAGGGAAAGGAATATTAGTATAACCTGTTAAGCCTTTGAGAAGAAAGATCAACTCAAGCTTGATGAAGAGAGTGCACTTAAATTACAAGCATAGATTGATGAAGAGGAAAGAATTGCCAGAGCTAAAGAAGAAAATATTAATGAAGCCAATATTGCTTGGGATGAAATTCAAGCAAAAGTTGATGTTGATTACCAGTTGGCTGAAAGACTGCATGCTGAAGAACAAGAGCAGTTCACAATTAAAGAGAAAAAGCTTACATTGTTTTAAAGTAATCTAGACAAAGAAGGAAACACTTTGGAGCTAAAGACGCATAAGAGAAGAGGAAACAAACAGCAATAAAACTCAATTAAAAGAAGATCTGTTTACTTACCTTAAAGATTATGGTAGGCTGGAAGCACAATAAGACTTGAAATCTAAAACTTTGGATTCTATCAAAGATGTGTTTGACATATTCTTTAACAAGGTTAAACAAGTTTGTTGATTTAAGAATGATTGGATGGAGGGTAGTTCAAAGAGAAGCAGAGAAGAGTTAGAACAAGAGAGTACCTAAGAAAGGCAGATACCCGTGGATAAGGATAAGACACAACAGAGCTTCACAAGTCTAATGAGGTAATTACAAGAGATGATGAGGTTGCAATTAATGTTGATACCTTTAGCTACTAGTCTCCAAGTATTATTGAATGGAGATCTCAATGAAGGAAAGAAAAAGTACTATTATCAAATAGTGAGAGCTGATGGGAACGTTCAAATGTACAGGGTTCTTTATTCAATGTTATAAGTTTTTTACAGGTAAGATTTGGAAGATGGTATCAAGCTTGGTAAAAGCTAAATATGGTATCAACTAGGAAAAAGTGGAAGACTTGGATTTGTATTATGGAATGATTTGAAGACAATGTTTAAACCATATTGAGATGAATATCTGGAAGTTGTACCAAAGGTTATAAAGTTTTGAGCTGGAAATCTCACTTTGACTCATGTAGAGTGCATTGCTTGGAGTTGCAATCTGGACTTGATTTACATGCTGGTAGAAAAGGAGATATCCCCTTTACCCCCCTACCATTACAGATTGTTAGAATAAGAAACTTCAGGTTGATTTATTTTAGTGAAATGGCATATCAGTTTCTTAAACTTCTCATAAAACAGCTTAAGAATCAATGAAGTGTTTGGAAGCATCCTCCTGGTGATTATGGAACTTTTAATGGAGAAAGTTGATGATTTTGGAGATAAATATCAAGTTTATGGGAAGATTGTTAGGATTAAAAGTCTTTTTAATGCTGCTAGTATTACTGTTGCTCTAATTGATGTTAATGCTGCTCAGTCAAAGTTAGTGCTGCTGTAGAATTTCAATGAAAATTATTCTAAGTGTTTTATGACTGACTGGTGAAGTTTACAACCGTTAGTACTCAAAGTCACTATGCAGGGACGTTACTTACTGCTTGAAGTAAGATGCTTGAAGAGTTACTAATGCTAGTGTATAGTTACTATCTGCTACGGTAAAGTTACTATGCTAGTGCAATATTAGTGATGCTCAAAGACTTATAAGAAAAAGTGCTAAGAAGTTACTACTGCTAGTATAAAAGTTACTACTGTTAGTACAAAGTTAATGCTACTAAAGGAGTTAATGCTGCTAATAAAGAAATTAGTACTGCTAAGTTAGTTAGTATTGCTTATGATTTGTAAGAGATGTTTTGGTTAAATGATATGTATTAAGTTATTGTTTGTAGGAAGATTATGAGTTACTTCAGGAAGAAAGTATTATAAGACGTTTATGGACTCCTTGGTGTTAAAAAGGAGGTCCTAGGGCATAGAGATTTGAGATATACATACACTACCAATTAGTTTTCTATAGTATGAAAAAACAAAGTCCATTCGTAGAATTATCATAGCTTCAAGGTCTTTATAACCCTAATACTTTGAGAGTATTCGTATTATTATAATATTAGAGCTTTTGTTTGTTGAATTATATGTTCATATAATTACTGTTTCATTGATAGTTCTTCTTAATATTAAAGATTAGATTCTGCATAATCTTTAATACATTCAAAGTTTCTACTATAGTTGTGTTAGATTTATCTAATATAAATAATCCTTATACAAGCTTAAGGAATTTGATCTATTGAAGTGGGATCAACAAATCTCCAAAATATCAGCAACCCTTCTTACAACTTCTGATTCTTTCACCCTTAGATTCATCAGTCTTAGCTTAATGACTTCATTAATGGCATCATTCAGATTATTAATATCACTTTTTTCCCATCTAAAAATCCTTTGATTCCTTTCTTGTCATATAAAGTAAACCACTGCAGCAAAGCTGATTCTTTTAACTGCACTCCATATATTGTTTATATTCTTCTTCTCAAGTAACTCATTCACAACTTCTTCCCATTTAAAAACAATCTTGTTCAATTTCATTTTATCAGCCATCCTCTTACATGCTACCTTGGAGTAGTCACATAAGAAAAACAAGTGTGAATCAATTATCCCTTAATTGGCCAAGGGGCATAAGAGCCCAGTTTGAGCCATCCTGACATGATTTTGTTTTTTTTCCTGAGTAAGAAGTCTTTCTAAGCTTAGCTAATGTGTACTTATGCCTATATATCAATTACACTTGTTGGGATTTTTGAGTTACTAACTGCCACGTACTACTTTACTTACTGTTGGTCAAAGATGATAATGCTGTTGAAGTTAAAGAAAATAAACTAAGTATAGTACTGCTTAGTGGTAAATAGTTAGTACGTCACAATACTAATGTTAGTACTGCACAATATAGTTTAGTACTGTTAGTTAATAGTTAGTGTCGTTTAGTTATTATATAGTTAGTATGCCTTATGTGATATGCTATGAGATATATTAGAATAGATTGCATGTTTCATTTAACGGTTTTGTACGCCCATTAAGGTTTTTCCTTAGTGTTTAAAAGGAACCTTGGCATTAGTTAGATATATCAATACTATCATATAAAACAAATATCTCATAGTTAGTTATTTTAACCTAGGCAGAATATTATCATCATTATTATTCAAGTTTAGTATTCATTCTTCTTCTTAGTATTGCAAGTTAGATTCCGCATAACTTGTAGTATTTACAATCATAGTTTTTCTTATAGTTAGTTTGGATTTATCCAGGTTAACTAAGCTTTAACAAGCTAAGAAGATCTGTTTATTTGGGACTTCACAACACTTCATGATCAAAGCAAGCAAATAAGATAAGAAGATGAGAAGATAGATTGTGTTATCCATATATCAAACCATGATCACTTCCTTGGTAAACCACATACACGAAATAATAAGAAAGAAAGGAAGGAGATGATAAGAAAGGTAGAGAGAAGAAAAGAGAGAAATATTAGATTAGAAGGGAGTGTTTGGATGGATCCGTACAAGAGTGAAAGAACCAACCAACCTTTCTCCTTGTATGAAGAAGGGTATATACTATCTAGCACATACGGGACGCATAGGTTAGTATCTTGGGTCGGGCTCAGGTTTTGGTTGGGATTAAGCCTGAAACACATACAATATTAGATTAAGCAACGAGCACGATACCCGTTCTAGCCTATTACAATGTGTATAATATAATGACCTTGACTTCCTAAATGAATGACCGATACTTCTTTGTTTGACTCAATATTTGGAGGCTAACAATCTCCCCTGAAGTGAGGTCATTGAACCCTTTGAACTTTGAGCTCTTTGAGATTGTATTGTTGTTATGCTCTTGAGTCTTGGTCTTGGTCATGGTCGTTATCTTATTGTAGGATTGTTCTTTCATGCTTTGTGATTTTTGATCTTGAGCCTTTTCTTTTGACTTTGACTTTAATTTCGAGATCTTTAAATCTTTATCCTTGAGATCTTTGTCATCTTTGCCATCTTGCGATCTTGTGTCTTGATCGACATGCTCACACTTTTGCATCATTTTAAAAGCTTGCTAACAATCTCCCTTGACAATCTTTGTCTTGATAATCTTGATATCTTTAAGGAAGATCTTGAATATCAGAGTTCCGGAAGTCTTTATCTTTAATTCTTGAGCTTTTTTTATTCTTAAATATTGATGCTTATAGTATGTCTTTGTAGTTTGAGCATGAGCATGTGGTAATGAATCGGACTCTAAAGGAATGAGGCTGCAACACCGTCGTTTATACATGCATTTGAATGTTAGTGATAAACAGAAGATATGGACGAATATGACTTTGTCATTCGTCTGAGTATGGTTGCGTTAGCCTCTGGTTTCATGAGGATCGACCTGTGACCATGTAGATTCAATTTAGAAGAATCTCCTTGATAGGGTTTCCAGCGTAAAGCGTAAGATCCTCTAACACATATGTATTAGATTCACCATGCTTGCTTGTTCTCAATACCGGAATGTCTTAAAGCAGACAACACTGTAAGAGTGAATCAGATAGTTACTATCTTTTTGATTGAGTCATCAATTCATTTACTGGACCAAATTGATATCCAGTTGACACAAGCTTGATTCATATAGAATCTCGCAAGTCACCTACCGCAGAGCTTGTTTGATGATGGCTCTGGAAGGATTTCCATCTTCACTATGAATACTAACGAGTATCACTCGGATGTTCTAGCAAAATCACAAGGATAATGCGTAGGACTCTTAATAACAGCTTGTGAACTTAATGGTGTTCAACAAGTGTTTGTTATGGAATTTTTCCTAACGAAATTTATAGATTGATCACTTAGCTTTAAACTCGATTAGTGCGTTTTGGTTTTAGTACTTGAAGGCTGGAGCAGACTGCCACCTATTCAATATCAACTAACTTAGAGTAAGATAGTCAATAGAAGTCGCGTGTATCTCCGTGACAAATGAGACAAGTCTCTTTTGAGAGAAACTCAAATGGTTGGGAAGGGTTGTGCAGTGCATCACTAGGTCCATGATGTCTTGTCTTCAATACCAGAATTCATCTTTGTGAAGACTAATAGCATATGTATTGACCCGGTTTCTGCCTAAAGTGTGTGGAGGGCTTCTTTCTTTTCACCCTTTATCCATATATTTCTTTTTAATTCTTTAACCCCTTCAATGCTTACCAAGACGTCATTACTAACACCTTGTTGTGATTGTCCAGTGTTAACTCGTGTCTTAGTTGGCGTTATTCCCTTATTCTCATTCATCTCCAATCATACCTAAAGACTGCTATTTCTAACTATAGATTGTCATTGGGTAGATCCCTCTGGTTCTGGTTGGATCATAGGACTAGTACATAACCTAACCACCTTATGACTTAAGAATCATCGTGAAATTAATAGGTTGTTGGGTATAAGATCGTAACCATAAAACCGTTGAAAAATCAATCAAAGTGTTTGATGTAATATCAAAATTTTTAACACTTTGAAGGTTTCATCATTTGGAAAAATTCCCCCTACACACGTGCATCGATAATCGAAAGTGTTTCGCACATGTGGGTAAGAGTATATAACACTTTGAGTCTTCAGATCAATTATTATTTATATAGATCACATTTTAATCACATTTCTCCCCTTATTTTAAACACTAAGTCACTTAGTTTTGAAATACCAAGTGATTAAAATTTGTCATAAAAATTCTTTGGAGAAAACTGTTTAAGCATGAATTATGGAACTTTTTCTTCTTGCTCTCCCTCAATTTTACATATGTTTGACACCAAATAAGATGATACCAAGTTGTAAAAAGAGTATAAAATTGAGGGTGAGTCAGTGTTGAGCACATAATTTTGAAAGATTATGAATTGTCATTGAAAAATTCTTGAAAAATTGTGCTCAGACATTGAATCATCTTATAACATACAATCTATTGAGTAGTCATTATTATTACAGATTTGTTATTAAAAGTTTTTTGATAAGGTTTTGAATACATAAGAATTGTCGTGAGATGATGTATCCAAAAACTTTAAAACTTTGTTTTTCAAAAAACCCCCCCTCAAAAAACAGAATCAATTGTAATATTGTCGTCTTTTAAAGATTGTTATGGAAGAAGTGTTGAACACACAATTTTGAAAGATTTTGAATTGTCATTGAGAAATTCTTGAAAAAATTGTGTCCAACTCTTTGAAAAACACATGTTAGAAGACTTCTCTTCTAACTCTAAGGGTAAATGCACTTATGCGCACACTTTTGTAACAAGGAGAAATAACTATTAGAGAGCTTAGGAAGAAGCTTGAAAAAATTCAAAAAGAAAAAGATAGCATTCAATTCAATGTAGATAAATTTGAAAATGCATCTAAAAGTTTAGACAAGCTCATAGAGTGTCAAATTATTGATACTTGCAAGAAAGGTTTAGGCTATGAAAAATATATAATGCAGTTCTACCTCCCTACACAGGAAATTTCATGCGTCCAACACCTGATTTGTCTTTTACTGGTTTAGATGAGTTTGTTAATAAGCCTGTAGTTGAGAACAGAAAGTCTAATGAAGAAGTGTCTAAGGTAGTTAGGAAGAATGATGATGCCCTAATTATAGTTAGGAAGAATAATGGTGCTCCAATTATTGAGGAATGGGTGTCTGATATTGAGGATGAAGCTGAGTCAAATCCTAAGATAGAGAAGAAAACTGTTAAACCTAGTTTTGCAAAAATAGAGTTTGTTAAATCTAAAGAGCAAGTAAAATCTCCTAGGAAAACAACTGTTAAACATGGTGATCAAAATAGTCTGAACACACAAAGTCCTAGAGGAAACCAAAGAAACTGGAATTACATGATGTCTCAAAGATTAAGGAGTAATTTTGAGATGTTTAACAAAGCTTGCTATGTGTGTGGAAGTTTTAATCACCTGCAGTATGATTGTGATAACCATCAGAGATAGTTTAATAATAAGAAGATGGTAAAACCAGTGTGGAACTATACTCAAAGGGTGAATCATCAGAATTTTTCTAGAATGACTCACCCTAGTCCTAAAAGGAACATGGTTCCAAAAGCAGTATTAATAAAGTCAGGCCTAGTATCACTTACTACTGCTAGACCAGTTAATACTGCTCAACCCAGAACAACAGTGAATAGTGCAAGACCAATGACAAATGTTTTTAATAAAGCACATTCAACTGTTAGAAGGCCCATTAACAACAAAACAACAACTAAAAATAGTAATTCCAATCAAAAGGTTAATACTGCTAGGCCAAAAGCAGTACTTAATGATGTTAAGGGAAATCATGTTAATGCTGTTAAGGCCTCAGCTTGTTGGGTTTAGAAACCAAAGATTAAAGTTATAGACCATGTTTCTAAACACAACAGTGCATCAATCACCCTTAAAAAGTTTAATTATGTTGATGCACAAGGAAGATCCAAGTCAGTGATGGCTTGGGTCCCCAAAAGAAACTGATTTTCTTACCTAATGTACAGGGCAATCCACAAATGGATTTACATGATCAAGGAGTAATTGACAGTGGATGCTCAAGGCACATGACAGGGAACATGTCCTATCTTACAGACTATGAAGAAATTGATGGAGGATATGTTGCTTTTGGAGGTAACCCCAAAGGAGGGAAAATCACAAGCAGAGGTACAATCAAAACTGGTAATTTAGATTTTGAAAATGTGTATTTTGTGAGAGAGTTATAGTTTAATCTCTTTAGTGTCTCACAAATGTGTGATAAAAAGAATAGTGTTCTTTTTAATGACACTGAATGTATTGTTTTATCTCTAAACTTTAAGTTAACTGATGAAAGTCATGTTTTACTTAAAGTTCCTAGAAAGAACAATATGTATAGTGTTGATATAAAGAATATTGTTCCTAAAGGAGGTCTAACTTGTCTCTTTGTAAAAGCCATATCTGATGAATCTAAACTTTGGCATAGGAGGCTTGGACACATAAATTTTAAAACTATGAATAAACTGGTTAAGGGAAATCTTATAAGAGGTTTACCTTCAAAACTTTTTGAAAATAATCAAACCTGCATTGCTTGTCAAAAGGGAAAGCAACATAGAGCTTCTTGTAAGTCCAAAATAGTAAGTTCAATCAGCCAACCTTTACATATGTTGCACATGGATTTGTTTGGTCCAACATTTATAAAAAGCTTAATGAAAAAGATGTATTGCCTAGTTGTCACACAGTAGGTTCAGTTGGGTTTTCTTTCTAGCTACTAAGGATGAGACAAGTGGCATTCTTAAGTCCTTTATAACTAGAGTAGAAAATCTAATAGATCAAAGGGTTAAGGTAATTAGGTGTGACAATAGAACTAAGTTCAAGAATAAAGAAATGAATCAGTTTTGTGAGAGAAAAGGTATTAAGAGATAATTTAGTGTAGCTAGAACTCCTCAACAAAATGGAGTAGCTGAGAGGAAAAGTAGAACACTAATTGAGCATGCTAGTACAAGCTAGCTGATTCTAAGCTACCAACTCACCTTTGGGCTGAATAGTTAAAACTGCTTGCTAAGTGCAAAATAGGTATTAGATACTAACCTCAAAACAAGACCATCTTATGAACTTTTTCTTGTAGAAAAACCTAAGCTTTAGGCTTTATGAAACCATTTGGGTGTCCTGTTACAATTCTCAATACCATAGATCACTTAGGCAAGTTTGATGGTAAGGCTGATGAAGGATTCTTTGTTGGGTACTCAATCAATAGTAAAGCGTTTAGAGTATTCAACAATAGAACTAGGATAGTTGAAGAGAAGCTGCATATCCAGTTTAGTGAGAATACACCAAATATTGCAGGAAGTGGACCAACTTGGCTTTTTGATATTGATTCACTAACAAAGTCAATGAATTATAAGCCAGTTGTTGTAGGAAATCAGTCTAATGGTAATGCAGGTACAAAAGCATGTGATGATGCAGGTAAAGCTAGAATGGAGATAGTACCTGGCAAAGATTACATACTGCTACCATTGTGGACTGCTGATCCACCATTCTCTTAAAGTTTAAAGAGTTCTCCTGATGCTGGATTCAAACCTTCAAGAGATGATGAAAAGAAGGTTACTAAAGAACCAGGAAAAGAAGGTGGTGATCCAAGCAAAAAGGGTGAAAGAAATGATCAAGAGAAGGAAGATAAAGTTAACAGCACTAACAATGTTAATGCTGCTAGCACAAATGAAGTTAATACTGTTGGTGGAAAAACAAGCATTAAACTTCCAGATGATCTAAATATGTCTGCTTTGGAAGATATTGTATATTCAGATGATGATGAAGATGTTGGTGCAGAGGCTGACATGAACAATTTGGATGCATTTATGCCTGTTAGTCCTATTCCAACTACAAGAATACACAAAGATCATCCAGTTGAACAAATTATTAAAGACTTGAATTCAGCACCTCAAACAAGAAGAATGACAAAGAATTTAGAGGAATATGGGTTTGTTGGTACTATTCAACAAAGAACAAATCATAAAGACCTTCAAAACTGCTTGTTTGCTTGCTTTTTATCACAGGAAGAATCCAAAAAGGTAATTCATGCATTGAAGGATCCAAGCTAGATAGAGGCTATGCAGGAAGAGCTTCTACAATTCAAGTTACAAGAAGTTTAGACTTTAGTAGATTTACCAAATGGAAAAAGGGCTATAGGCACTAAATGGGTTTTTAGTAATAAAAAGGATGAAAGAGGAATTGTGATTAAAAATAAAGCAAGATTGGTTGCTCAAGGGTACACACAAGAAGAAGGGATTGACTATGATGAAGTCTTTGCCCCTGTTGCAAGAATTGAAGCAATTAGGCTATTTTTAGCCTATGCCTTATTTAAAGACTTTGTGGTGTACCAGATGGATGTCAAGAGTGCTTTTCTTTATGGTAAGATTGAAGAGGAAGTCTATGCTTTTTAACCACCAGGATTTGAAGATCCAGACTTCCCTGGCAGAGTATACAAAGTAGAAAAGGCACTTTATGGACTGCATTAAGCTCCTAGAGCATGGTATGAAACCTTGTCAACATATCTGTTAGATAATAGGTTTCAAAGAGGGAAAATTGACAAGACTTTGTTTATCAGAAGGGACAAAGGTGATATTCTGTTAGTTCAAGTGTATGTAGATGATATCATTTTTGGCTCTACAAAGAAGTCATTATGCATTGAGTTTGAGAAGATGATGCATAAGAAGTTTCAGATGAGTTCTATGGGTGAACTCACATTCTTCTTAGGACTGCAAGTAAAGCAGAAGGAGGATGGGATTTTTACCAGTCAAGACAAGTATGTGACTGAGATTTTGAAGAAATTTATTTTTAATGGTGTCAAGACAGCAAGCACACCTATGGAAACTCAAAAGCCTTTGCTCAAGGATGAAGATGGTGAAGAAGTAGAAGTTCATTTATATAGATCAATGATTGGTTCATTGATGTATCTTACTTCTTTAAGACCTAATATTATGTTTGCAGTGTGTGCCTGTGCAAGATACCAAGTCAACCCAAAAGTGTCACATCTTCATACTGTGAAAAGATTTTTTATATATTTAAAAGGTCAACCTAAATTAGGCCTTTGGTATCTAAAATATTCACCTTTTGATTTGGTAGCATACACTGATAATGATTATGCTGGAGCAAACTTGGATAGGAAGTCTACAACATGAGGTTGTCAATTCCTTGGAAGTAGATTGATTTCATGGCAGTGTAAGAAGCAGACTGTGGTTGCTAATTCCATAATAGAGGCTGAGTATGTAGCTGCTTCAAGTTGCTGTGGCCAAGTGCTTTGGATTTAAAATCAATTGCTTGATTATGGGTATAACTTTATGCATACAAAGATCTATATTGATAATGAGGGTACTATATGCATAGTTAAGAACCTTGTTTTTCATTAAAAAATAAAGCACATTGAGATTAGACATCACTTTATCAGAGATTCCAATGAAAAGAAGCTAATTCAAATGATCAAGATTCATACTGACAAGAATGTTGCAGATTTGCTTACAAAAGCATTTAATGTAAGTATATTTCAATATCTGATTGCTAGTATTGGCATGCTCAATCTCTGAAGTCTTGATTAAGGGAAGGATTTTTGGAATGGAATGGAAAAGCTGTTAAGGATGAAATTGGAGTTAGTGTTGGTAACTTCAAGTTTCTGCAGCTAAGTATAATTAGTGCTGCTAGTTATACTTAATACTGCTGAGTTAGTACTGTTAGTTATACTTAATACTGTTAGATATAATTAATATTGTGCTAATTGTGAAAATGGCTATGGATTGTATTTTCTTGGTTTTTAGACTAACATTTTGTAGAAAAGGCAAAGAAAATTGTTAGATTGATGATGGAAAAGCTGGTTATTAGAGAAAACAGACAGAGTGATTTAGTGAGAAAAAAATTGAGAGAATTAGTGAGAATAAAAACAGAAAGAGAGTTGTGTGAAATAAAAATAGACAGAGTGATTTGGTGAGTAAAATAATTGAGAGAAATGGTGAGTTGAAAAATAGAAAGAGAGACAGAGTGTTTGGAATGGAGTTGGAGTTAATGCTGGTAACTCGAAGTTAATGCTGCTAGGCATAAACTTACAACTGTTGTTGGAAGTTAATGCTGCTAGGCATAAACTTACAACTGCTGGTGGAAGTTAACGCTGCTAGGCATAAACTTACAACTGCTGTTGAAAGTTAATGCTGCTAGGCATAAACTTACAACTACTGGTGAACGTTAATGCTGTTGAGGGTATTTTCATAAATACTTTGATTAAGGGTTTCAATCACTCATTTAATCGATTTCATTCAATCATATACTCTCTAATTACAAACCCTAACTCAATTTCATCATTCATCATTAAAACCCAACACAAAGTTTGCTGATACTTATAATTTGGTCGCATTTTTGTCTAAACCCATAGAAAGTGAAGGGTTTAAGCAGATAGTAGATTTTCTGAATGCAAATCCTATAAGATATGCACTAACGATCAATCCCACTATATACACTTCGTGTATTGAACAATTCTGGGCTACTGTCAAAGCAAAAATTGTTAATGGGGAAGTATAGTTATAAGCCCTAGTAGATGGAAAGAAGATCATCATTACTAAGTCGATTGTAAGAAGATATCTTCAATTAGAAGATGCTGAAGGTGTTGATTGTCTACCCAATGCTACCATCTTTGAACAGCTTACACTAATGGGGTATGAGAACCTTTCACAGAAGCTTACTTTCTATAAGTCATTCTTTTCCCTACAATGGAAATTCCTTATTCATACTATTTTGCAATGCCTAAGTGCTATCTGCTTAGCCACAAACTAAAAGTTTAACTTAGCCACAAACTAAAAGTTCAACTTTTCAAAATACATTTTCAAAATACATTTTTCAAAATACAATTGCAGTAGCACTATGGCTTCTGCAATTATCTGCTTAGCCACAAACTAAAAGTTCAACTTTTCAAAATACATTTTTGAAAGTATGGTGAAGAACTTGGATAGTGTGGGAAAATGTTTGATGTATCCAAGGTTTATACAAGTCTTTTTGGATAAACAACTTAAATGGATGCCTACTCATACCAAAACATATATTGCACCCTCTTACACTATGAAGATTTTTGGAAATATGAGAAGGGTAGGGAAAGGCTTTTCTGGAAGAGAAACACCCTTATTTCCAACAATGATGATACAAGCTCAAGAAGAAATAGGTGAAGGTTCAGCAATTCCCACTAATCCCTAACACACACCCACTATTACTCAATCATCATCATCTCAACCACAAAAGAAACAAAGACCTAGGAAGCCTTTAAGAAAGAACACTGAGGTACCTCACCCTAGTGGTTCTCCTGACATTGTTGCAGATAAGGCTATCAATAAGGAGATGGATGACAGTTTGGAAAGGGTTGCCACTACTGCTACTAGCTTAGATGCAGAGCAGGATAGGGGTAACATCAATAAGACCTAATCTAAGGCAACACCTCATGAACCAAGTTCCTTATGAACTAGTTCAGGTGGTGGTCTTAGGTACCAAGAAACCATAGGGGATACACTTGCTTAGACTAGGTCTAAGAATGTATCTAAACTTTCCAATGATCCACTGCTTGCAAGAGGTAACACACTTCGAAGTGGTAAGGATAGTCTAAAACTTCAGGAATTGATGAAACTTTGTCTACTGATGATTTGACTCTTTCTCAGACTTTAATGGAGATCAAAAGTGCAAAACCCAATGTCAAAGGGGTTGTCTAGGGAGAGCAGATTTGAATCTACAAACAATGATCAGGACCTCAACAAACTACTCCATGAAAGATAAAGGTAAAGGTATCATGGAAGAGCCTGAGAAACCAACAAAGAGAAAAGATCAAATTAGGCATGATGAGGAAGTTTCTCAAAGACTTCAAGCTAAATTACATGTTAAATTAGAAGAAGAAGATAGGCTTGTAAGACAAAGAGAAGAAGAAGCCAACAATGTTTCATAGGATAATGTGCAAGCAATTATAGATGCTGATTATCAAATGGCTCTTCAATTGCAAGCAGAAGAACAAGAGAGTTAAGTATTGAAGAGAAGTCCAAGTTGTTTGTTAACTCTTAGAAAGCAAGTAGACGATGGTCAGAATGAGCGTACAATTCAGACTTTGGAAGACATGCTTAGAGCGTACGTCCTAGACTTCAGGGGAAGTTGGGATGTTCATCTTCCATTGGTTGAGTTTTCGTATAACAATAGTTATCATTCTAGTGTGATATGTGCTCCATTTGAGGCATTGTATGGTAGAAAGTGTCGTTTGCCAATTATGTGGGCTGAGGTGGGAGAAGGTCAGTTGATAAGACCTGAGTTAGTGCAAGAGACTACTAAGAAGATCTCGCAGATTAAGGATAGACTTAAGGCTGCGCGTGATTGTTAAAAAAGTTATGCTGATAAGAGGAGGAAGCCTCTAGAGTCTAGTGTAGGTGACTATGTCTTGCTTAAAGTGTCGCCTTGGAAAGGTGTGGTACGCTTTGGGAAGAAAGAGAAGTTAGCACATAGGTTTGTTGGACCGTTTGAGATTGTTGAGAAAGTAGGCCATGTGGCCTATCAGTTAGATTTGCCTGAGGAATTGAGTGGTGTTTATGACACGTTCCACATGTCGAACCTTAAGAAGTGTTTGGCTGATCCAACACTAAAAGTGCCTTTGGATGAGATTCGAGTTGACGCTAAGTTGAATTTTGTGGAAGAACCTATGGAAATTTTAGAAAGGGAGTTTAAGAAGTTGAAGCGTAGTAGGATTGCCATCGTCAAGGTTAGGTAGAATTCGAAACGTGGCCCTGAATTCACGTGGGAACGTGAAGATCAGATGAAATTGAAGTACTCGCGTTTGTTTAGTGATGTCAATAGTTGAATTTCAAGGACAACATTCTTTTAAGGGGGGTAGAATGTAACCTTTGCCCTTTTTGTGTTTTGAATATTTCATTTATAGTCCTTTGACTATTTGACTTTTGTCAGTTTATTCATATTTTGTACCGTGTTGACGATGGTGATTTTTATGAGAATTGTGGTGATTTTATGAGTATTATGATGAATTGTGGTTTATTGTGATTAATAATCCCTTTTGGAAGGTATTATTGTGTTATTTGTATTCCGGGTGGTTTGACCCGTGAATTTTGAGAAATGCCGAAAAAACGAGTCCGACACGCCGTTAATGTCCAAATGAGTTTTGAAGGGTTTAAAGTGTAAATATGCCGTGTAAATACTCTAGGTTAATGGAAAAGTATTTTTAAGGTGAATAAAAATGCTAATTAACTTTGGGGTAAATTTTACGGTTTAGTTTTACGAGCTTTTAAGTGATTCCGACACGAAAAGAAAGACCCGAGACCCCTTTGGATCCCATGGCCGGTCAAAGAAGTCAATTGGAGACAACATGGCTTAATTCTAGCTAACTTGTCCAAAATGGTACATAAGATGCCTTCCATTATCTCATTATTCATAACCATTTGTCATTTCAAAAAAATAAAACACACATAAGTGTGTGTGTGTGTGCGTGTGTGTGTGTGGTGTTCGTCTGCCACCTACCACCACAATCCACCATAAATTTTCCAACTCTGATCGAGAGCGTGATATTCTGGGTTGATACGAGTGTTTGGGTGTTCATTTAAACAACGTTTGGGTTGTCCGGTTCGTGTTAAAATATACATTTTTGAAGATTTTCTGGTAAGTTTTCAAATTTAAATTTTGTTTTTTCTTTTGGGTTTATTTTGATGCATAGATGTTAGTTGTACAAGTTGATCGTCGAGAAAATCGATTTTTAGAAACGAAATGAATAAAAAGAGGGTGTTTGGTTCGTTAGATTTAAAAAGGAAAATAAGGGTTTTTGTAGTTTTGATGTTGTGGTCATGATGGTTGATTAATATATGATGCTAGATAGCTTATTTTTTATAGTAGCTTGTATAGCTTATTCGAGCTTATTTTTAAGCTATTTCTTGGCTTATTTTGGGCTTATATGCCACGAAAATTTCCCAAAATCACTAGGAAAGTGATTTTGATTATTTAACTGTTATGGCGTATGTTGTGGACTATTTTTGAGGCTTATGGTAGTAACCAAATGCGATACGTAGCTTATTAGCTTATGTTTAAGCTTAATATACGTAATTTTGAGCTTATGGACTCACGGCCCAATAAGTCTATTTAAGCCGTGGCTTAATGGGAGGGCTTATTGTGGTCCGAATTATTTTCTAATTATTGGTATAAGCTTATGTATATAAATGGACCTTGGTTTTGGACTTGGATCGTATTTTGGACTTATAAATATCTAAATGGACCCTTATTGGGCCTTAAGGCCCAATAAGAGATATTCAATCGTTGAAAGAGTTTTGACGGACTTTTTGAAAGTGAAATGTATTTACGAAGTGATATTGAACGCCATTTTGGGAGAAACGTTTTAGTAAACGTTAAAGATCAAGATTTTAGAATTTTGTCGGAAAAGTGTTGAAAGTTTGAAGAGTGTTTGAAATAAAGGTTAAAAACCTTGGAAAACATTGTATGAGCATACGGGTCATGTCGAAATTTTGTTAAAAGTTTATACTTAGAAATTTTACCCCAAAACAAGATTTTTGATTTTAAATAATAAAATATTATTTAATTATTTTAATGAATTCACTAAAAGACGAAAAATATAATTTTTCTTGAAACTTCATAAATATGTTTATTATGAGTAAACGTTTCATTTTCAACCCTATTATGATTATTTTTACAGAGACTAAGGTTACCGAATGGCATATCGAGATATATTTATAATTATTTATTATAAATATTTACGTATATTACTTATCTATTTTCTTTAA